>CABHPQ010167351.1:28413-49493 GCA_902168405.1 Peromyscus aztecus
TCCTCCTCCTCCTCCTCCTCCTCCTCCTCCTCCTCCTCCTCCTGTGTTAGGGATTAGACATAGCACCTTAAACACGCCACACCAGCACTACCACCCAACTGCACTCCAAGCCCAATTGTAAGAATTTTTGATTACCTTTGCCAATGTGCTAAGTGGTGGCAATATTTTAAAAAGATGCTTGTCTGTCCCCATGTTTTGGCATTTAGCATAATGAAGAAAATATCTTTCAACAGAAAGAGGGGATCATGAGTAGACACTGCTAATTCGTAGTTATCTTGTTATTAGCTTTCTTGTTAGAAGATCCCACTTCTGGAAACTGCCTTAAATAATATTTTGGCTGCATTTTTAATTTATTTTGCTTTGATGTGGTTATCACATTATCAGCAGCTTGAATAGTGACACCCTGAAAAATTCTAGAAAACTGAATTTTTGCTTGGGTTAAATTGTTTCGCAAAGAAAAGTCAGGACCCCCTTGTTAAAAGTGATGCTTTCAATCAACAGTAGTTACTGCATTTCTACTCACAAACATGCTTTTAACATTTTATTTATGTGAACTTGTTTGGGGAAAGGATTTCATTTTGAGGATTTGTTAAAAAAGTTATTTGTTAGATGACTCAACGCTGAGGTGTTTATTTCACAGGCCTGATGTTCTGAATTTGATCCTGGAACCCCTGTGAAAGTGAAGGAAGAGAATGGATCCCACTGTATTGTTCTCTGACAAGCACCACACACAACAATAACAATATAACTAAATGTGTCAGAGGTGCTTGATGGTGATTTCTGGGATTCTGTAACTACACAGTGCCTTCTCAAGCCTTATGCAAATACTCTGTCGGTTAGTGTGGTAAGTAGACTTCGGTCACAAGCAGCTGTGTTAAGTCTTGACCTGGAAAATGGAGCCAATGATACTGAGAAGAAAGCAGTCTAGGAGCCTGCAAAGCCCATTTAGATGTTTGTATGCTGATGACGTGTAGACAGTGAATCACTTAGGACCGCTTGTTGCTAGTGCAGGGTATCTCACTGTCAGCGAACATCAGAGTTGTTGGTACTGATGCCCGAGTCTGGGAGTGAAGTTGGTGTTAGGGAAAGGCTGCCAAAAGGGGCTCGGATATGTCCCATCTCCCAACTCTATGTCTTCTTTTCAGTCTGGTTTGCTTTGTGGTAGCAAGGTGGCTGCTACACCTTCAGCCTATATCTTTCTAGTTGCCAGGCCTGTGGAAGAGAAGTGCCTGGGAAATAGTGCCCTGGGTGCCCCCAGCCCTGACTGGCTCTTCTGTTACTGAGAGGCAAATGTGGTGCTCTAGCTAGTTTCAAATTATTTCTCTCTAGAGAGAGCAGTATTTTCAATGGAATACAGAGTAGATGTTCCCCAAACAAAGGGTGATGGAGGCTGGGTACTCAAGGAATGCTCACCTCCTTAAAAAGCAGTAGTTTCATGTTTATTGTGAAAAGCTAGTTAGGAAGGAAGGAACTTAGACTAGACTTTTTTTTTATTTATTTCTGAAACCTACAACAGAATGACTTTGTTTTGTTCCCTCCCTTTCTCTCTCTCCTCCTCTCTCTTCTCTGTCTGTCTGTCTGTCTGTCTCTTTCTCTCTCCCTCCCTCTCTTTCTTCCTCTCCTCTCTTTCTGTCTCTGTCTGTCTGTCTGTCTATCTGTCTATCCCCCCCCTCTGTCTCTCTATCTCTCGCCACTTGGGGCAGACATCCTTCTCTCAGGATGTGTCCTTGGTTTAGTAGGTCTGTGCTTGAACTTCATGTCTTTTCCAGCCAGTGGTGCTCAGGACACAGGGGATCTGAGCTGGTACTTGCAGAGTAAGACAGTTTTTTTTTTCCAATAACTACTGTATAAGCAATATACTCTTTGACTCACAAACTAAGTTTATCTAAATTACTCTAACAGTCAACAATTTGATATTTTCTAAGATCAGAATTCAGTTCAAACCAGCCCATTGAGGTCTCAGACTCTTATCAGAAAAACTGTTTATTCAAAGCTCTCTTGCTAAAAATCCAGTTTTAACACAGGTGGCTGAATTTCCCACAGAGCAGTAGTTCCCATATCACCCCTGGGAGCTGCTCTGTTTGCACTTCCACAAGCTCTTTCTTAGCTCTCTCAAGTACCCACTGTATTAACTACCTTTGACTCACTGTCACAAATACAGGGCAGAAGCAGTTTCAAGAAGCCAAGGTTCATTTGGGCTCGCAGGTTCCGGGATTATTCCAGTTAACTGTAGGGCACCGGCATGGGGTGGAGTGGCCCCATCTCTGGCAGTAGGAGCACATGGTGATGGGTCTGCACGCACTTGAACCAGGAGACAGATAGCATAACAGGAAGAGTCAGGGATAATACACCCCCAATGAACTGTGTCACAGTGTCCCAAAGGGTCCCTAACCTCCCAAAATAAAGCTACTAGCTGTCCACCAAGCTTTTAGACACAAGAGTCTGGGGGGGGGGGGCATTTTATAATCCAATCATAACACCAAGACTTCCCAAACTCTTGTGATTCTTAATTGTCTCATTACCTCTCCTTGTCAATTTTACCAAGAATCACGGCAAGTACAGTGGCACACAGACACAGTGTCCTCATCCTAATAAACGGTACACCTTTGACTATTACTGCTCTGTCTTCATTAAGAAAATTAAAAGGACTT
The DNA here is from genome assembly GCA_902168405.1 of Peromyscus aztecus. Classification (NCBI taxonomy): domain Eukaryota; kingdom Metazoa; phylum Chordata; class Mammalia; order Rodentia; family Cricetidae; genus Peromyscus; species Peromyscus aztecus. The sequence continues at coordinate 31,065 of CABHPQ010167351.1, forward strand.
GGTGTCGTGATTTGAATATTTCAACCTGGCTGAGCCTTTTCTGGGACTGGGATTAAAAAGCCTCAACTAGGAGAGAGAGATGTTTATGGTTGGATGAAGTTAAATCTAATTTTGAGTTTGCCCTTTGATTAGATGATTGCCTAGCTCATTACATTTAAAAATATTTAGTTCCCTATTTTTTTGGGTAGTGTTTTCGTAAATTTTGTGAGCCAGAGCATTTAAACTAAAGAACAAACAATAGATATTTTAAAAAAGGGTTTATTGGCTTGGGGAGAATGGTCAGCTGGTAAAGTGTTTGCTGTGCAAGTGAAAGATCCACCTAAAATATAGGTGGACACGGCAAAGCATGCTTGTAATCCCAGTGCCAGGGAGAGGGGCAGGCAGATCCCCTGGGTGTGCGAGGCAGACAGCCAAACCCAATCTATGAGCTCCAGGACAGTGAGAGACCCTCTTCCGAAAACCAGCATGGATGGCCCCTGAGGACCAACAATGGTGACTGACCTCTGACCTCTCTACCTGTACATACAACCACATGCGAGATTATTTATGTTCCATCCTATGTTTTTAAGATGATTAATTTTTGAAAAAAATGTTTTTGTTTGCATATATTAATTATACACGATAATGATTACTATTGTGACTGTTTCATTCATGTCCATAATGAATTAATCAAATGATAATGTTTTTATGTGACCCATTACCTACTATTTTTCCTATCTGTCCTGTGCAAATACTAGCAGGGAGCTATCTGAGGCTGTGTTGATCCTTGCATACCAATACTGCACTAGGAAATGGTATTTTGTAACATCGCTGTATGTGTTGCTGCGTTCTGTAGTGGGCCCAGGACTTTCAAAGGCATCATTTCGATGCTTTACTTACATTTGCCTTTTAAGCTTAAGTGCTAGTTGGAGCGGATAAACACCATTGATTTCACAATGCTTTTCAACCCTGATGTGGAGCCTTTTGGTTGATTTGATCTCAGGCAGGAGAATCGGAGCAGTGATTGGATTCGGTGGAATGAGACTTTTATCTTGCCCAGACCTCCTCCCTTTGCAGGGGGCTTTCAGGCCAGCAGGCCCGGAGTGGCTGTCCTCTGGGCTGCAGCCCCAGCTCTTTGTGTAGCTGTTCCCCATTTCCGTGGATATGGTTTGTTACCTCTATTTGCACTGTAACTAGAAATTTGATAAGGTTATGTGCCTGTCAGATGATTTAGATGTCAGGTGCAGATGAAGAAAAGCAGTTTTGACAAGTCAAACGGCGGTGCCAAGAAAGGGGACGAGGATGACCTGCTGGGAGAAGGAAGTGCCATCTCTATGGCCTCACTTTCTTTCTCTTTTAACTCGAGGTCACTACTTTAACCTCTTTAATTTGTCCCTTCTTAAGTGGATGTGACACGGTGACTTCTGGCTTCTATCTAAAGGGCATTGAAATGGAGGCTTGCCTTGGAGGGGAGATGCTGGCATTTAGGGAGATCGGACTTTGAGTATTCTGATAAAAACATCTGGGCCTGGGAACTTTATCTTTGGCTGAAGCTGAGATTAAGGTCTTACTTAGGATACGGGGTTTATTAATGCCAGTGTCTGTTTGCACGTGCGTGCCGTGGAGAGCCTGCATTTTCAGCAAGCCAGCCTCCCTTGTTTTAGGGTTAGGAGAAAGCCAGATGTTCTGTATGTAACACATGCTTGCTGCCCTGCTTTGCAGTCAGGGCAGGAACTTCCAGGTGGTGACTTGGTGAGTTCCAATTATTAGTTTGTCATGTCCACGGGACAAGGAGCCACAGCAACTTTGATTAATTAGATCTAACTTTCCTAGAGCCCCTTTGCCCTTAATTGATTAAGTAACATGTCTGAGCATTCTCGATATCTAAGCCCTAGAACAGAGCCCACTGAATATATTGATTTGTTTTGGCAGCTGTAGCAGGAGAAAACTCCCCATTTTGCAAGTGGTGGGTTAGATGAAGTGACCCCACTAGAGGCTGACACAGCCTCCAGATGCTGCTGGAGTTGGGCTGAAAGTACCTCTAGCATTATGTAATATGGTTTTGTGAAGTCTCGTAATGAAGGTAGGTTTTAGAGTATAACTCGTCTGTCTTGATATTCACTCTAGCCTGAAAGCCTGATTCAAAGAAATAACACATTTACATTCAGGGTAGTTTTGTTTGAGTTTATTTAAAGGACTGAAACACACACAATTCTCATAATAGCTCTTGCTACTGATGTATTGATGGTGCTGACAAAGAGAAAACTCAGACCAGATGGTTTCCAAACAGTGGGACCACCTGGCTTGTTGGCAATGCCAACGTATTCCTGTTTCTCAAAGAGCTGTATTCTCACTTACGTGGAAATGTCTGAGTGTGATGTGCATGGGCCCAGGCAGAGTGGCATTCCAAAATCAGGATTATTCAGTGAAGTAAAAGCACCCATGACACCCTCCAACTGACCCCTCTTTCCCATTTAGGATACTCTTAAGAGTCTCATTTTCTTCTTTCTCTTTGTGACTATACAATAAGGCAAAAAAACAAAACAAAAAAAAAAACCAAAAAATAAAACATTGCTTTTTGAGATGTTTATTCTAGAGGGAAAAGAAAATCTCTAAATCCTTCTGGAATATTGACATAGACATGTACTTACCTAGCCCCTCACAATGCATCCACCTAGATGGGGCCTCTCAGTAGCAGACAAGAAGGGACTCCAATTGCCCCTAGAATACCCTGTACTTACTGAGTCATGAGACCTGAACATTCACAGGAAGGAAGGTGATAAAAGCTAGCAATCAATCTATACATTGGCTTAGTAGATTGTCTCTCAGAATTAACTATCAAGCCTTGGGGAATTTGCTTGAGCTTTTTGGTATCCTTTTTCCCCCTGTTGAGCTACTGAATTAACTTAGAGACTTGCAGGAGTGCAGACATTTCAGAGTTTCATTTTGAGGTTGGTATCTTAATTACTCATTTGATGTATACCTATTGGGCATCTAACTAGCAGTGTGAGAAGCCATTAAAGAATCAATACTGACTAGTTACTTCAACTCATAGGAAGATTACTTAAGATCTTGTTTATACTGTTTAAAATATTTTAAAGTCTTTAAAAAGAACTAGCACTTAAAGTCATTTTGTTGGAAGTCTTTTGAAAGAAATATCAGTATGTTTTCATTAAAACTTCATTTTCCTTTAAAGGATACTCTGACTTCTAAATGATCTTCAAATTGGCATCTTGAAGATGATGGGGTGGGAGAGCAAAGCTTTCAGGGACAGCAGGTCTCAGTTGGAATCTGTGGTTCTGCTATTGCTTTGGTGGCAGTACTAGCCTTGGATTACTAGCCAGTAAGCCTCAGTTTTCTCTATTAGGATTTTTGACTGCATGTGATACAAAATTCAGTCCTTATCATCTCAAAACAAAAGAAAACAAAGCATTAGTTTGAAGGTAGCAAGTCAAAAGCTCTAGAGTAGCAGTGTGTCTTCCAGGACTTCTGCAATACCAGGAATCAGAGTCCATCAAGACAGGTTGTGGAGCTGAATCTAGCCCTGTGGGTTCTGACAGTGGCAAGCATAGCCAGGGATAGTTCCAGAGTTTTATAACTTAAAGTTTTAGTTGCCAGAGTGGGAGTCTCCCTTTGTGCTCTGTATCCCAATCTTTAGGTCTCCCAATCTTGGTGACCTGAACTAGCTTAGTTTGAATGATGGTCTTTGGGTTAGTCCATGGTTAAGGACATAGACCATGAAGAAAATGATGATTCCTAAGAATCCCTGGGTGGATGGAGTAGCGAGTAGGTAGGAGTAGGTTTTAGGTGGACCCCATATAGATTTTCATATATTTCTCATGTATAAAAAATAGTAAAATAGGTCTTTTACAAGAGTGATTTTTTTTAATGGTTTGTGAAATACCTGGTACAATGTCTGCTGTCTTCAAGCCCTTAGTAAATGGTAGCTACTATTACATAGCAGGAAGACCTGATGCTACCACTTCTTAACACTGACATTGTAATCAACCTGAAGCCTTCACTATTATCCACCAAACCAAGAGGCTGCTATTTCTAGTATGTTCAGTAGTTTCTTTCCCATGGAAGAACAGAACAAGTACTATATTTCTAGTTTAACACAGATTTTTTAAATTACCTGCCAGATTTCCTACATGTGTATTGTAAACAAACTTTAACTTTAAGAAAGTAGTCTTAAAGTTTTTTTTTTGACTAAAAATGGCTGCTGAGCTCCATCAGTGAGGTTAAAATGGTCAACATGGAAGCATTCCTAGCACCATTAATGTATACTGTTCATGTGAAGAACAATTCTTTTCAAACAGTTTTACTTCTCATTAGTTTTGACTTTCATTCTTAGGGATTCCCCTCCCCCTTATATTTGAAAACATGGAGGAAGCATGTTTTCCTATAGATGAGCAGTTTGTGTTTGCCTGATGGAGCATGCCACTGCAGGTGTAGGGGGGCTGTTAGGAGCCATGTTAATGGCATTATCAATCTGTTAGGAGCTTGCATATGTAAGAGAGAACTGTCTGTCACTTTCATGAGCTGGGGCACTTGGAGAGTAAGGACAGGCTATTTGAAAGTTTCTTATGTTATTTTGTGTTAATTTGACATTTGTGTACATTTGCTTGATTCCTAGTTTATGGCAATTTCTTTCTTCATCATAGTTGGAATGAAGCTTATGTTCTAAGTTTCTAACTTCTTGATAAACTATTTCCTAACTGGAAACTGCTCATCTCCCAGGCCTTTATAAGTGAAAACAGGTACTTAAGAGTGTTTCTTGTTGTAATTTTTTGTCCTTGATTTAACTATACACAGTACCTTAGTTCAACTGATTTTAGTAATGTTCTATGCTGTGTGTGAGTTAAGCTGTTGGCATTCAAAAGTCATAATCATATAGATCTTTAAGTGAGAGTGGCTGTCTAAAGGATAAACAGTTAAAAGGATTTGTGTATTTAGGCACCAGTTTTCTTTGTCAGTGTGGTTTGTTTGTTTATTTATTTATTTTTTTGCTTTGAATCAACATTTTCACCGTTACCACACTTTGGGCATTGGCACCCCCACACCTGGTCACCGTTAATTGGACATGTTGATGATTTTGTTGCTATCACCTGTGATATAATAGAATGATGTTTGTGGTGACGTGTAGACTGGGTTACTCTCGACTCTGAGTGATTCTCCTTGTCATTTTGTGACACCATTTTGTGGATCTATCATAGGTAATGAAGGGGCTAAATTTGAAGCTGTGCAGCTTGTCTGACACCCTTCCCTAAGAACCGCACAGTAGTTAGTATGCCCCTCTCGCCTGTGCCCGGAACATTGTTATACCTCATTTGTGTTCAGTTTAACATTTCCCACTTCAGTGTTTTAAAAAATTCTCAGACAAATTGCAAAGTAATGTCAGTGAAGTTGCCAGAATGGTGGGATCTCTGCCCTTTGCTAGCTTCGTGACGTCAGACTTCTTTTTTCTATACAATGGGCCAAAATGCCTACCTGCCAGTTTTTACCTGAGACTCTATGTAAAGAACATTTAAATTTGTGTCTCCTGCATCTATTTATTTCTATTTTGAAGAAAAGAGGATGGCAAGATTTCTCAGCTACTGATAGCATGGTGCCCATCAAATGACTGCATACTTCACCTGGATGTTTAATCACTGGGATAGAGTAAATACTTGTCTCTGGGAATGGGATGCTCAGTGCTTCATACACATTATCTGCTGAAGTACCTATCTAGTCTGCATTCCCATGATATGGAAAGTGACCAGTGCAGAACTTGGAACATAGTAGACATTACTGGCTGCTAGGCATTATCACCATTTCATTTAACTATCGCACAAAGGTGCTGTCAGTATTTTATTACAATTATACTTGTTTTGTCCTTGAGGAAGCAAAGTCTCAGAGAGGGAACATCCTGCTTGAGGTCACATAGCTAGTCAGGGTTACAGTTGGGGCACAAGATCAGTTTATCCTTGGCTGAGTCTCTCCATTAACTAATCAGACATAGTCAAGTATCTTGATCATTATGGAGGAACTGATACAGAAATTAATGAAAACATCATGTATTTTTAGGTTGTTATATATTTAGATTACTTGTTTTGTAATAAAATATAGGCTTCAGTTTTGATAAAGAGATCCCTGAATCTGATAGAGTTGGATGTTATTACATGGAAACCTGAAAAATTTGGAAACATCTCCAAGTGTCTTTATGTTGCTATGGAAGGCTAATTTGAAGACAAGAATTCATGAAAATTACTTTTAATGAATTTTGATTATGTTTTGAAGAGGTAATTATAACTTTCATTTTATTTAATTAACCATGCATTTACAAATTGTGGTATTAATTTGTAAAAAGCAAATTTACCTTTGAACTCAATTCTTTGACTTAGTATTTGTTAAAATTAACTTCACCTTTAATCAAATTTTCCTGTGTAGTGCTTAATTCCCACAGGGTATTACTGTAGGTGAGCCAATGTTTTGCATTTTAGGCTTTAAAAACATAAGACCAAGACCAAATAGTAACCAATCTTGAAGTGGTTATTAAGTCTCTAATGTGTGCACAGCACCAAGCCAATGAAGCATATGGCCCATGTTCTCTAGCATCTTGGATTCTATTGAGCCACACAAGGCAGTACCATTTTGCAGATCAAATGGAGAGTTTTGCATGTAGTTTTATGATGCTATATTCCTCACAACCTTCCCGTGAGCAGAATGTGATGCATCTATTGTGTCTTGCAAGGCAGTGGAATTGGTCACTGATCTCATTGTATCAGAAATTAAATCACAAGCACAGGAACATGAATCAGTAGTAAATATGCCCATAGGCTTTAGGCTTCTATTAAGCATGTTTCCAACAAGCTGTTTTAAGGCTAAACTCCCCTCTCCTTCTGCCCTGGCCCATTGTGATATGCCCCATGGGTCCCCTTGAACGTCTGATACTCCTCATTAGCTCATGTTTGGAATCCCCTTTATATACATCCTTTCATGCTCTGGATGTTTTCCCCCTACTTTTATGCCTCAAGTTTCTGCTGTTAGTCAAACATCTCCATTAGATGAAGGAACTTAGAATGGCTGACTTAACTTTCTGTAAGATGGCTAGATCATGTGTCTTTGGTTCATGAGTGAATCTGCATTTATCAATCTTTATTCATCTACTCGTGATTTTAATTTCATCTCTAGGTATAAGGTGTATGTACTTGTGCATTACAAGTCTATGTACACAAACATGCACATATGTGATCATGAACACGTATGCATACATCTATATCCATATATCCATACAGATAAATACTCAGAATGCCAATACATGGACAAACACAATATAACAATATTGTATAACATTCTATATTTGAAATTACATTTTTAATTATTTTGCAAAAAAAAAAATACTAAAAACCCAAATGGCCAATTGTGTGACTTTCTTACATTTGACATTAAAATTGCAGTGTGTGTGTGTGTGTGTGTGAGAGAGAGAGAGAGAGAGAGAGAGAGAGAGAGAGAGAGAGAGAGGAGAGAGAGAGAGAGAGAGAGAGAGAGAGAGAGAGAGAGAGAGAGAGAGACATGCCTATAGTTTCAGTACTTGAGAGACTGAGACAGGAGGATCGTGAGTGAGTACAAGGCTAGCTTGTGCTACATAGCAAGATACTGTCTGAAAAGAAGTGCAGTTTTTTTTCCAAAGTGTCTTTATTTCATGTTGAATGGATAAGATTATGAGAAAACAAGACTGTGTTACCAGCTTCCCTCCCCAACCAGGTTCTGCACATATTCTTTCTGACCTCAAGCTGCCATCTTGGATTTTCCTTCTCATCTCCTTGCCTTCCTGTCCCACTTGAAGAGATTGCACAGCTGCCTGATAGCTCTCCAGGAAGGCAAGGTCCTGAGGTTGCATCCAGAGCCCGGCTGCATCCTGTGGCCTCAGAGGTGCTTGCTGACGGAGGAGCACTGGTGAAGGGTTTCCCACACTGCCAGCCCTGCCTGAGCCCTTGCTTCCCTCCCATCCCTCTCCAGAGAGAGCTATTGGAATGAAAGTCATTTGTGACGTAGCTCTCCTGATGATCTTGTCTCAAGTGGAAGAAAAGCCAGCATCCCTTGGTCCTGCACATGGCCACTCTGCGCCCTCTTCTTCCTTTCATCTCCTCCTTACTTCCATTCATATAAGTTCATAGAGCCAAGTAGCCTTTCTCAGCATTCCAAAGGTAGAGCCCTGACACCACCAGGTCCCAAAGTCTGGAAAGCTCTGCTGAGAGGTGGGTGTGGAATTCCCTTTGCGCCCAACCCCTGCAGGGCTTACTGAAAAGTCAACTTCTGTCTGCGGTCTCCTCCCAATGCCCTACAAGGTCAGCATTTCCGACACTGCACATGCCACTGTCTCACATCACTTCCTTTGGAACTTTTCACTGGCATCCCCTTCATTTGATTTAGATCGTGCCTTCTACACCTCTGCGTCGTGATATAAACTCGGTGAGGGTAGGGAGTATTCATTTTTCTTTGAGGTGTTGTTTCCACACCTGGAACAATACCTGACTGAGCGAATGACTGACTAAGTAAAACCTCAAGGTGGGGGGGGCAGTCCAGAGAATTCCATGCCTTGGAGGTCATTGTTATGTATGCAGTCATCATGATACACTGGTTTTGAGAAGCAGTTGAGTAGACAAAAGACCTGATGTCAAAATTTTATACGCAATGCTGAGCACAAGGGAAGAAAAGAGAGTTTCTTCTTCTTCTTTTTTCTTTTCTTACTTCGCTGGGGAAAGGCCAGGAGACGGGCAGCTGAGAGGACGGTCAAAAAATACTTGAATCAATGTGTCCGGTGAGTTAATTCATAAGCACACTGTGGTAGCAGTTATTTTCCAAATCTGTGTGTTGAGCTGCGTGTTCTGGCTCTCATCCCTCCCCACATCCCTCTGGCGGATGCCGGGCCGGTGTAGAAGCCATTTTTCTTTCCTGTTTGTGAGAAGGCTCTCTGATCTCGAGGTTTGATTAGCGGTCCCCACTCTCTTGTCAGTTCCTCCTCTTTCTTTTTCTCCTTGGTTTTCCTCTTCCTGAAACATTTGCCGAGCCACTCCCATGAGCCACTGCAGGTGTTCTCTGTAGCGGGGTAGGATGCAAGTGGGTGGGAGTGTGGAGAAGACAGTTGACTAATGGCTCCATGGCTCCCTGGATGTAGTAAACAAATACTGGGTGGTCGGCGCTTGAGTGGGTGTCGAGAGTGTACCGCACGATTACAAAGGAAGAAACAGCTTCTAAAACACCGAGAAGCATTTACAGGGAAGATCGCACACTTTCCAAACAAGTCCCTTGAGTAGGCAGGCCCAAACCAAACTGTGTGTAGGTGTCTTGTGAATGTGGCGAGGAGGACTGCCGGATGCTAATCAGTCCCAAACTTACAATGCCAGTGTTCAGTGTATCTTCTCTTTTATTTCTTTCTCTGGAAATCAGTATTTAAGACAAACATCAGAAAGAATGAATTATGGTGCTTTCTCTGAAGCTGCTGAGGGATGGAAGGGTGTGATTCGTAGACTGGCCTCCCTGGAAGGTCTCCATGCTTGTTATCATTACCTTGTGGTCTTTTCATATCTGCATTAGTTTACTACCCTGTCTCTCACTGTGCTCACTACCAGCAAAGCTGACTGGCCTCCCTTAGCAAACTGATACACTGAGAGCGTGCTTTGGGCCTGTGTGTCTTCAGACTTGTGCCCGATACCTTGGTGAATGCTGGGAGAGTGAGGTTAGAAGGCCAAGCTCACTCAGCATTTTCTCTGCAATAAAAATATAACCATTTATTGGATCACTTATTTATGGCAATAACTAAAGTAAAGGTCTTAGGACTTTTAGGAATTTATGGAGAATATTAAGGAAAGTGTGGAGAGAAAATTAGATATTCCTAAGCTGAAACTGATGAATTTCCTAAAATTTTCCATTTGTTTTTAATCAAGGTTTTAAAATTTTTTTCTTTCAAGCTCATCTGGCCAAAGAAAATCTTCCAGTAGCCTCAAGGCTAAGGATACTTGGCAGGATTGAGTTTATAAATATGGGTGCCATTCAGTGAAATGGTCCCACTAAGAGAACTTTTAAACCTATTCAGGATCCACATTTGCAACAAACCCATAATAATTTAACTGTTAACTTGAGGCTTTTACTTCTGATTGCAAAACAGACATGCGGTTCCATTGTTCTTGATTTGGGCTTTAAAAAAAAAAAAGAAGAAGATATTAATGTGAACACATAGTCATTAACAAAACAAGTGTTTCGCTGGTGGTACAAACTGTCACTGGACAAGTAACAGGAGATAGACTTAGTAGAGTTTATCTGTGGTTGTTCCAGCCCCCAGCTCCCTATTAGTCTGTTCTTTTTAACTTACTGGTAGTGCTGGGATTGAACTCAGGCTTTGACCTCGCTAAGGCTACATCCCAGTCTGCTCCGCTAACACCCTTTTTTAAAAAAGACAGACTCTCACTGTGTAGGTCGGGCTTATCTGGAGCTCGGTCCTCCTGCCTTACCTTCTGAATGCTGGGATTACAGGATTGTGTCCCAACGCACACAAGCATCTTCATAGCTCTGCACACAGCATACCAAGGGTCAGTGTGAGGAGCTTTCTAATTCTGAAGTGTGGCCTTCTTTATAAATATTTTCATAAGTATTTATCTACTCGGCATCTGTCAGTGTACAGTGTAATCGTATCCATATGCTTTGCTGTATGACATAGAAGGGAATTTTGTACAGGCAGGGCTGACTGTTGATTTGTGTTCCTCCTACTCAGGGCAGCCCAGGCTCCAAGTATTGCTTTTTCTCTGACAAGATGGGCCTTGTACTATATTTATAATATTAACTATAATATTTAATTTCCCTTTTCTACTTTTTTCTTCTTCAGCAGTGGCCATTTAAAAAGCAGCATTGACGGTGATAATTGTAACCATTGTGAAATACTTATATGTACCAGTTAATCACACACATTCACTGAGTCATTTGATCTTTCCCTACATTCAGTTAAATAACTTCTGTTGTTGTCATCATTTAACAGATGAAACCTGAAAGGCACAGAATGGTTAGGTAGCCTCCTGAAGACCAGACAGGTCACAGGGAAAGCTTCTGGACCACAAACTGCCTGCTTAGTTCCCTCCCCACCCCCATGCCTCCCAGGGTAATCTTTCTGAGCGGTGGGCTGTGCACAGTGACATTGCCTCCAATTCCAGCAGCTTCTGGGGTCCCTGCCTATCCTGAGTGGGATCTGTGATTCCTGTTTCTCTCTCTCTCTCTCTCTCTCTCTCTCTCTCTGTGTGTGTGTGTGTGTGTGTACGCGTACATATGAATTTTCCTCTTTCTTGTCAGGTCAAGTACAAAAGAGATTTTGAAGAAAGTAAAGGGAGAGGCTTCAGCATTGTCACAGACACTCCGGAGTTGCAGAGGCTGAAGAGGACCCAGGAGCAAATCAGTAATGTAGGTGCCCCTTTTCTTGATGATAGGGTGACTCTGGTATGTGTCTCTGGATGTGAATGTGAGATAAGTAAGTGTGAAGCATATCTGTTGCTGAGTGGTATTTAGTCTACTCGTAAAATATGCCAACTTCACCTATTAAATCCTTGCCCTCGAATTTCTTCACAGTTATTTACAGCCTAGCAGTTAAAATTCAGTATCTTCTTCATATATTTTGAATATCTGCAAGCCTTCAAATTTGCTCAAAATTAAATGTTTGTAATTAAAAATTCTAACAGTTTTTTTTCCTGTAGATAACCATATAAAGTTGGATATACTTTGAGTATATTAAAAAGAAATCTGGTATTTTCTAATTATGTGTATACTTTACATATCTGTAAATCATAAGTTACATTTAATTTTAGAAATAAACATTTCTATATGTAGTTACTTTCTACTTGGAAGCCACATCTTTTGAGTAATATATTTTCCAGAATAACAAAAATTGGGACTGGCAGAAGTCCAAGGCACGTTAGAATGTGAATTTAGTACTTACTAAAGTTAAATAAATGGTTCATTCTTAACTTTTGTAATTCATATTTGTGATTGTATTTCTTCCAAGGTATTATATGAAATGTGTCAAAATGTATTTTTCTGCAAAGGAGTAGTTTAATGTTAGATATCAGACCAGAAGTCAATAGCTGTGTATGATATAGTTGTGAGCAAACATGCAAAATTCATACTACTACTTCATGAGATTGCGGCTGTCACTTGTACAGGTATTACAAGTAGTGTATATACATACTTTGTGTATGTAGATGTTATAAGTAATATAGCTCTAATTTCTAGGAAATACATATAGTTAGCAGATGGATTTAAATTTGCTGATATTGGGCTGTGATCATGAGATACATGTTCATATAGGTATATATACATACACATACTATTTGCAGCTAGAATTTAGCATGTAATTTGCAAAAATGTTATTTGTCAAAACTTCAAGAACATAAATATTTGATGTTTAAAATGTTATTTCAAGGCTGGTTTATTCTCTAAGGTTTATCCTGTTTGGTCTTTATGTGGACATTTTATATTAAAATTGATTTTTTCATTTAAAGAGAAGGAGTTGACTTCTAAGACCTTATGATATCCATCTCTTGGTTTTTCTTATGACTCTTGGGAGTGCCAATAATGAATAATAAAGAAAGTTACTGTCATTTTTCCCATTCATTCTTTGCTCAAATCAAAACCCATTCTTGTTTTTTAAAAAAATACAAACTAGGGGTGTATTTCATGGCTAGTTCTGCTCAGAGTTTTAAAATGTTATACCCACTACAGTTCTATCTCAAATGTTCAGCTAGCATAGAAATTTATTTCTCAAAGAACTAAACAACTCTACTTAAGACATCCACATGACAGCGGACATGAGGACTGCAGCTCATTCAAAGGTAAGCCTTTTCATGTATGTTCAAATTAAGCCAATGTTCATAAGTAATTAGAAAATAACTGACCATTTCACCAAACTTTATCATTAGCAGGAATATACTTTATATTCAATGCCAGAGGTCGTTTGCAGATCCATTCTTAATTATGCCAAGCCCTTTGTAATGCAGGTATGTATTAATCTATAATTATCATGTACATTGCAGGCTATTCAAAACAGCAATGAGATGTGGCTTATGAGATAGACAATGGCCAGCTTTAAAAGCATCTCAATTTAGAGCCCGTCTTGAAACCACTCCCCCTTTGCATTCTCTTGGTGTTAGCAGCTGCAGTAATCACAGTGGTTGTCCTTTTTGCCTCGATGAGGCCTATCAATGGTTGCATTATAGTAGGGAAAAGATTTTACAATATTTCTGTGAAGGCCCTACTTCTGAAGAAGGGAAGCTGCAAAATATTCTGAGGTCTGGTGAATTTATTACTCATTTATAAGACGACAACTTCATGGAATTTTTCCGTTCTGCACTGGGTTTTCCATATTACTGCAGGGTCTCTTGCTGTGAAAAATCTGACTGATCTGAAAACCACCACATCGGTTATTCTAGTTCGCCAGACCGCTTTCATTTAAACCCATTGAACAGTATTTGGACAAAACCCACGCAGATAGTTTTGAGTGTGGCCTGGGTTGTTTCTGTTTTGAGAGGAAGAAGTGAGCAAGTGTCTAAACTGGGAAGACTCTAGTATCTTCCTGATAGAGATGGTTGGGTGGAGCTCACCCTGATAACAAGAAGAGATGAGGTTTGTGAGTTGAGTCTTCCGTTAGTCATCAGGTGATGGGGAAGCTGAGTGATCATTATAGTCTATATTTTTCTTTTTGACCTACTTTATAGAATATATTTCCAGTTCATTTTACCTTTGGATATTTAGTGGCTCTTTCTAAGCTGCTGTTAATCTCCTTTGGACTGAGGAAAGTATAAAGACATGAAACTGTGAATTTAATAACTCCTAGGTGTTTGGAGTAATATGTTATGGATGAGTGGGCATTTTTGATTGCTTGTGTGTGTGTCTGTCACTGTTATGAAAAAATTTTCAGACACTCTCATGTTCATTTGTCTAGGAATTGAGGTCATTTGGAAATATCAGCTCAGTCTGCAGATGTTACGGGGGCGTGGGATATAGCAGAACCCTAAATTTCAAATTTTGAGTAATAAAAGAAGTACATGTGGGCTAGCTCAGCCTTCTTTATTTTGGTACCCTTAACGACAACGTAGTGAACACAGGGGATGTATTAAGTGCTGGCATGTAAGGTGCTTCTGCCACATTACCCAGGAGAGCTGCAGAAAGAACAAGAAAAGAGGTGGGGCTTGGAGTTTATGCACCCATAGGAAAGAAGCAGACTTGGCTTTTAAAATAAAGTTCTCATTTTTTTTCCAGTGATGTTCTGATGATGTCTTCATTTTAATTCAAGATGTTCATATCAGAGAAAGTTTGACTGGCTGTATATGCTTTCAGGGCTTAGAGATTTTTTTTTTTTAAGTGGGAAGTCCGGATGTTCAGCTGAAAAATCTAATAGAGGACAATGTTTATAAGTTCAGGTTTTGTTTCAGGTCAATCTGTAGCAGCATGCACCTAGGGAGCTTTGTGGAAAGTTCTGTCTTAGGATCTCAGGGTTCTACGGGTTTTCACAATTGAGTCACTCTGTTGTCATATGGCTCCTTTCACCCCCAAACCCTTACATCTCTTTACATGTTTATCAACCATAGTTTAGGAAGGTACTTATATAGAAGTGAATCGAGGAATATTGAGCCTATGGGGAACATTAAGCCATCTTTAATCTCATCCATATGGAGATTATTGTTACTGCTCTAGTTTCAGGAGGTTCCCACCCTTCACCCTCTAAACAGCGTGAGTCTTCAACCACTAAACAAGGTGGCAAGGCAGTGAGCTGCTCAGCACACATTGCAGGGACTTGGTGTGGTCTGCCAGAGATAACTGATGGATTTCCCTGTGCTGTGTATGCACACATAGAGGCTGCACTTTAATTAGCTCACACAGTCTGGGGATGAATTGGGAAATAAAATGGTAAAATCCAGCCCCAAGAGGTTTTTAACAGCCTTCATGACGTAGATAAAAACTAGGTGTTTATTTTCTAATTGATCGTAGGTGGAAGAAAAGTACTATGAAGAGGAAAGAAAAAGAAACCAGTGAGAGAGTCCTAGGCTTTCTCAGACTGATGGAAATAGTAAGTATACCATTATCAGATCTGCCTGTCCTCGCTGCACAGTAGGAAGAGTTTTGTGTGCCTATGTGAGTGTTCTTATACCATTGCCTACCAGACTATTTCTCCTACTCTCTGAGTGCCTATAATTTTGATTATGTACCCTGTTTCCCAACTATACTTTTTTTTTGCTACCACTTGCAAACCAGCATACCCATTCATAAGAAAAGCTTGCTTGCTTTGCAAGAAAAGCTAAGATCAAAAGCTGTCTGTAATTTGATACTGAAATGTAATTAATTCTAACTCTTTTGATATAGCCACATAAATTTTCATTGACTTAGAATGTAAAATAAATTATACACCCATTAATAAACTCACAAGGACACTGCTGATTTAGTTCCCCGGGACTTTATGAGTTAGCTTCAGAAATATTGGATTATTGGAACTAAATAATTGAATACAGTGTCTATGGACTATTAAAAGATTTGATTCAAAGTTAAGTTGAATGTGAGGGTGAGCGTGAGAGGGTAGGGGCGATTATCTAGGGATTTGGTCTCTGTTTGTAATTTAAATAAATCATTTTGACAGAGACTGACTGTAACCATGTTCAGCTGCTGACAGTGTGAAATTGAGTTGTATGGTGGACAGAAGACAAGCAGTCAAGAGAAATCCCCAAAGGTAAAATTTGTTATGTAATTGGGTCAACTCATGCATGAGAAATGCATGCTAATTGTAAACTGGTGGCAAAATTACCCTGTAGGAGGCAATTAGGTCTTCTATGAATCCAAACAACTGACATGGGTAACTTGCTTTCTTTTTGTACACAGCAAACACGGCAGTGGTTTTTGAAAGGAGAGAAAGATAAAAATTAGAGAGTCATGCAGCATACAAATGGATATTTTTTTGTTAATGCTCCTCCTTATATAAGAAATATAGCATGCATCATTAAGTAAAAATTTACATGAAAGCTCTCGATTTGAAGTAGTTCAGTACACACTAATTTGTAAGGAGAATGGGGTGGTATTTTGTTATGACCCATTGCTAGTTTTATTAACATAATCAATTAGTTATGAAGTTGATGGGTAAGAACTGAGCCCTTGAAGGCCCGTAGTTTTAGAGTGAACTTCTATGTTGCTCGAACAGCCTGCATTCTACCTCCAGCTCATCTCCACTAGTAACTCTGATGTGATCCAATGCAGCAGTGGGTCACTAGCACACTTTCTGAAGGCAGAGATCAAGTATGTCAAAGAAAGTAGTGGGACAATAGCGCATATTTTTCTTATAATGTCTAACACATGTTCATGAATAGTTCATGCATTTTGGAACTCTTTGACACACTGTTTAATTAGACCCTCTGAACAACCTCTCTCCTCAGGGAAAGGATTTCTATAAGGAACACTTAGACTTTCCTGAGAAAAATATATGGAAAATTACCTTTTGGCCTTTTCTTTCCCATTCATGGTTTCCCTCACACCTGGCTTTGCTTTATTTTTTCATGTAGGGCAGAACTTCAAAGGCTGATCTCTGCTTTTTATCCCCAATTTTTTAGCCACAGTCACTTAAAGAAACAAATATGTCTCAGACCAGTAATTACTTGTGCATGGCAAGAACAGGGCTTCTTGCTAAATAGCCTTGTCTTGAGGGGTGGTTGGAGAAGAACCACCACAATGCGAGCATTAGCACCTGTGACTTCTGCTTGGAGACAGAGATGAAGGGTCCAGGGATGATTTCTTGAGGTGCTGCTTTTGCAAAAGTCTGTCTCCCCGTTTCTTTTTCTTCCGTCCCTCCACATCCGGCCTCTCTTCCTGCTTCACTTCTGTGGCAGCCCCATAATTGGTCGTTTCTCCTTCCAAGCTCCTCTTGCTCTTTCCGTTGTATCTTAAACACCATTGTCAGATGACTCTTTCCAAAGTATCTGCTTCACCAAGCCCTTGCTGTGACCCCTTAAAAAGCCCTTCTTTGGACCTCCCCTTTGAGCAGGATGAAGTGTAATCTCCTATGCCCTTTATCGGGCTCTAGTGACCTTTTGCAATTGCCTGAACTATTTCCGGCCTTATCTTCGCTGCTTGTCAACACTGTTTGCCCATTTCTTCTAGGCCTGGACTTTAATCTGTTCTGGACTTTCCTATGAGTCATCATTATTCTTGTTTGGGCCAATTTGACACTGCTAGGAACTGAAGTCCTGACCCCCTGACCCCAGGTGTGCACTCACTAGACAGCTGGTGATCTTCCTCACCTCTGGAACAATTCCAGTGCTCTGAGGAGGGAGTATAGTCATTTTCTACCATCACTTCACACATTATATTCCACATATTGGTTGTAATTAGTATTTTATGTGCCTAATGGTTTTACTTCTCTAACTTCAAGAGAGTGAGAATCATGTGCTCTTTCATTTATTGTTTCATAATCTCCAAGAATGCACAGCACGACACTTTGTCTCCTTTGTTCAGGACATGTCCGGGTCTATTAGTTGGATTTCTGGAGTAGAGTCTTGATTCTTCTTGCCCCATTCCAGGTTGTTCTCCACATGATTTCTTGCAAATTATTCCTAAAATGAACATTGGATTGTGTCATGGTCTCTCTTAGAATCTGGCCTTGGCTCCCTACTGCCTTCAGGATAAAATGCAAAATACTTTGCATGGAAAGTGAGACTATCCCTGGTTTAGCAAGAGCTGAAACTCAGAGCTTTGGTGGCCCTCTGAGCTCCACGGACTTATGCTTCTGATTAGAAAGCTCGTTGCCTGCTGACTCAGTGGTTCCCCGTTCAGTCTTAACCCCTCTTTCTATCTCATTATTCTTGTCCTCTGCTTCCATAGGACCACTGGTGTTTTCTCCTCTGGCCCATGTTGGACTTTAGAAAGGTGTGATACAGCACAGTACTAAACTGGAGAACAAAGGAATTGACCCCTGCCCCCATCATTTTTTGGACCAGTTTGACTTTCTACATACTTGTCAGTCCTGGCTCATAAAATCTTTCCTAAGATAAATGCCACAGTAAAGGGGGGGGACTAATTCTCTCTCTCTCCCTCCCTCCTCCCCCCCTCTCTCCCTCCCTCCCTCCCTCCCTCCCCCCCTCTCAAAATATTAAATAATTAATGTTACGTCCTGGCCACAGTTTCTACTCCCTCTTCTCTTCCCAGCCCCCCCTCCCAACCCCCCTCGGTTCCCACCCCCCAATCCACTCCTTCTCTGTTTCTGTTTAGGAAAGGGCAGGCTTCCCATGAATATCAACAAAATATGGCATATCAAGTTGTAGTAAGACTAACCACCTCCCATGTTTTAAGGCTGGGCAGGGTGACCACTGTGTGGAGTAGGGTCCCGAAAGCCTGTTAAAGAGTCAGAGTACAAGATCTCCAGTGGCCAGACTAGTGCTTGGTATGTAGCCC
>CABHPQ010167352.1:0-27042 GCA_902168405.1 Peromyscus aztecus
CTGATATGTAGAACTGAATGGTATTGTAAAATAAAATTAAAAAAAAGAAAATAAAGCAGTCTAGGCATACAAGAATTTGTTTTGTACTTTCCATTTCTTTCAACTTTGTTCAGTTTTTATATATAAAAATATCTGCCTGTAGTAGTGATGTGGTTAGCAGCCTTGAAGTGAGGATACAATGTCAAGATGCACAATTTGAGTTCTTACTTTTACAGGGAAAATAGAAGGAAGGAACAGAAATAGCTGAGAATGTTCTCCAGGGAGGTAGCTAGATGGACACAGGGTAGAAATGAAAAAGTCTATAGATCTTGTCTATGAGGAATAGTGAACTTTTATGTGCAGGCTAAAGGCTGATTGTTAGCCCATGAACTAAGAATGAATTTACTCATGATGCATTCAATCAACTTGATAGGGAACATGAACTCTGATCCCATCCCAGTAAAATGTATTTCTGTTAGAAAGATTTCTGTTTTCATTCATAGAATTGTGTGGCTGAACAAAAGGGTTATTAATATTAATTTTAAATCATGCACATAAAATTTCATTTTTTACTTTCCACATAAATATCTACATAATATCCTTGATTTTCTTATTGGTCTATGTAGCATAAAATATTACTGAGACTTTAAAGAAAATACATTTGACTTCCAGTTTATCTCAATAACATTCAGACTGTCATAAAAAAGAACCATATGGAGGGCTTGCAAAATCACATATATCCTGGTTTCTTCCCCAGGCTCTGATTTACTATGTGTAATGTGGGGCCTGGCTATCTCACTTATAACTAGTCCTTGGATAGAGTTGATAATGCCAGTGATGGGAGCTCAGGTTGAGAATCACTGGGTCAGAAGAAATAGAGGCCTAGCAAATTATGCTAACTAAGCAGAGTCATATCTAAAGTCTCTCATCTTTAGGTTTAGAATTCTTTTACCTCAGTGAAACTCCCACTGGCCAATGAATTCTAGATATATTTGTAATGAAATAAGAAAGAAAACTCAACCTGAAATCTGTTTGTCTGTGGTATGTCTCAAGGAAGCACACCTATCATTTTCAGGCCTAATGACCTTTGAAAGCTCTTTTCAAAGATACATTAAGTGGTATTAGACCTGATCTTACATTCACCAGCCTGCTTGCACCCTGAGTTTGGCCCAAAATCAATAAGCACACCACAGGAAAGCTCCTGCATAGGGAGTTCTTTGTGGCAGGTTGTCATCCTGATCAGACAGTTGTACGGCGATGTCAACAAAATCACCAACTTGCCCATTATTTTGTGTTTGTAAGCCTTGCTCATCCACTAAGTGAACACTTTAAGGAAAACTGCATTGGAAAATCTGAAAAGTCTAAGTAAAGAGTATGGTAATTTTGCCAGGATCACATAGCTCTTCTTATACTTAAGCCCTAACAAATCTGTGCAATTGTATGGACATATTCAATTCAAACTTACTATTGCTTTTGCTTGTAAGTAGAACAGTGGATTTAGTTTATCTGTTATAATGATATATCAATTTAAAGCTTGTATCTTCTCCATGTAAAATTAAACAATTTCATTCTATTTGCATTTCCAGCTTGTTAGTTTTTCGAGGTAAGAGGAAAATGTTTTTATTTTTAATTACTGAAAAGAGAAAAATCAGATGCGTAATAGGAGTGTAATGATCATGAAAATAAAAATAAACATGGATGAGTTTCAGCAAAGCCATCCTCAAATGGTTGAAAGAAAGAATGACTGATGCATGCTGAAAACAGTTGCCATTTGTTATTTTCAGTGGGTGACAGTAATAATAACACACTTTAATATGTCAAAACATCATGTTAAAAAATCTTGCATACACTAATGTTCTCATCTTTATGACAACTCTATCAAAAATGTGCAATTATTATTTACATTGTCCTTACAAGGAATGAAAAATTTTAGGCTTAATCCTACCATAGTGTAATGGTTCTTCATGAGAGCAAAGCATTTTGACAGCCATAGGTCATGTTTCAGTGACTGTTTATAGTTTAGCCTGCCATACATGTGAGACAGACAGTGTAGATGGCATCCAGTTGTGGTAGGCAGGGATGTGACTAAGCTTTCTATAAAGAGCATCCTTTCTACAAAAAGGCATCCCTATGCGTAAGAAACAACTGTTACTTTCCAAATGTTAATAGTGCTAAGGTTAAGAAGTCTGCTACAGTTTTGCTTTTGAGTACTTACTGCATTGTAAGGCTAGAGATTCATCTGCTACCAGAGCCTCACTTGATGCTTAAATGCACCTGTTCCAGATGAACCAGTTACCTTCTGCTTATGGATGGGAATTCTTCTACCCAAGGTTTTGTTTCTTCTTCTTAAGTTAATATCAGCGTTAACTCTAAGCTCAGGATCTTTCTGTCTCCTCATCTCAAGTGCTAGGATCGTAGGTGTGTGCTTACTAGTCTGATTCTATAGCTGGAGAAATTTACAACAAAATAAGATCATATGGGATTTAAAGGTAGATTTCTACATTTCTGTTCTGTTTAATTTTATTAAACACACACATACCCCTAAACCAACAGTAACACAGAAATTCAGGATAAGCAAGATTTTCTTCAAAGCTACCCTCACTTAGATACCTTTACAAATGTTGCCACACATTGGCAAAGCCATAAAACAGTTTGCTCTCTCTAGATTAGTCTTTGGAAAGTATTAGCTCACAGTTGGAGGTGAATTCCCATGTCTTGGCTGCACTTGTATTAAAGGATGAATTATGTTATGGTTTAGTAAGAGGATTTGTATGTGTAAATTTTTCATGAACTGTACACTCTGTGCCTCATTATCCCTTGGAGGACCTGCTTCCTACTATAAGCATGCCTATTTTAAGCAACTGGTAAGAATAAAAACCCCAAGACAACATAAGTGATAAGTATTTTCACCATTCTTTTTTGTTTCTATAGAAATGCTTTTAGTGTGGGAGTGTTGTGGACACAGCATCAGAGAAGGTCAGAAAATGCATATTATACTTGACTATAAACAAAGGAGATCATGGGTTGGTTAATGGCTCAGATCTAGAGAGGAAGATGCAAGACTATGACACTTAATGCAGACCTATGGCCTTTGTATCCTGCAGAAGGCTTTATGCTTAGTTTGGAATGAAGTGAATTTAAGAATTAACATTCATTGGAAGGATGGGTCAAGTTCTGAGCTGAGTTATCAACAAAAGTGTAGAAAATCTGATAAATACTAGCAGTGGAAATTAGGTAGGTGGCTGAGGGCCCCGGGAAACACCACCACAGAGATTAATCCGGACTAGCTCTGGTAGTATACTCCAAGAGTTGAGAGCCAAGCAAGATTGGCTGCTTCTGTCTGATCCTTTCTAGATGGATTTTCCTTTCATTTTCTGTGTTTGCTGACCTTCATTTTACATAGTTTTTCTCTTTTGCTTTTCTGGCACTCTGTTTTCTCTCCAGTGACAGTGTTTCAAGGTATAGCTCAGAAAAGGAAAATTAACAGGGATGGGCTTCAATGACACATAATCAGTTTTTCAAAACTAATGGAGAAGAAAAGGCAAAATAAATGAATTTGTCTGTAGAGCATCATCATAAGTTGAAGACTTTGTCAGTTTTATCATCATTTATAAAATCATTATAAAAATGCTTGGAATTGTTATACATTATTGTACATCTGCATTAGTATACACCTGCCTTTCCTTATATTTCACACAGTTGAAAAAATAAACTTAAAATATCTAGATATTGTTTGACAATCAAAGATGTTGTTAAGGAGACATTTTTGGATTTAATGCTTCTCCTCCTAGAAGTCAATAATATAAATTAAAATCCTGGTACCAGATACGCCATACTTCCTGACTAGTTATTGGTCAGGAAGCTCCAGAGGCTCCCGGAACAATACAGGCTGTTAACATTGCTCTTGACTGCTCACAGATTTTAAGATCTTACTTCTGATAATGCTGCAGACTTGGATTGCAAGCAGACAGAAATCAAGCTGGAACTGAGCTGGAAGTTCACTCCCCATTCCTTAGCTTTCACAGCACAGGAAGGTACTATGCACGTGGTTAAGAAAGAGAAGTCATCAGAAGGCATCATTAGCTACAGTAATGACCTATCTGGCAAGGTACACCCACCCACCAGTGCAAGAGTAGCATGGTTACTGACGATACTTTATGATTAGATGTGTGGTTAGCTCTCCAGGAGGAAACTCATGCCTGGTATCGATTTTCTTGATCAAGAGCCTGAGGATTGGAAGACCCTGGGAAGAATTTACTAACTGCTCTTTTTCTAAGTGGAAAGAATATTGAACTGCCTTCTAAAACTTAGAGTTTTATCCATAGAGTAAGATTGTCCTCAGCCATCCTCAGAAAAGCTTCTTTTTACAGCAGGTGGTGGCTATTGCAGAGACTCACAGTAGCTTCACATCAGAGGACCAATGCCTCCAGTGTGTTCATCCTTAAGTTGGGAAGCTATAGCAACCCCCACAAGGGCTCAGGGAATGCTGTAGAAGATTGCATGGGGGGAATGTAAGAACCAGAGGACAGGAAGAAATGCTGTGAATTAAGGTCTTCTTGCCATGACATGACCGTTGCATCCATGAACTCATCGCAACAGCTGTGATTACCTGTGCGCACAATACTGGGACTGTCATCATTTCTTCAATGGGGGAAATGACATGCCCCGCCCCCGCTGCAGGGCTATGAGTATTAATGGTCGCCAAGAGAAGGGGCACCACCTTTTCAATTTTGTCCCCATCGATGAGTTGCCAGTGTTGTAGTACATAACCCCAATCCTGCTTGCTTGTGTGAGCAGCCATAATTAAACTCAGTCCTACACACACAGAAACTAACCACACAGAGGGCGTTTGTTGGGAAGAACAAAGGCTTCTACCAAAGATGAGAAAGGATAGGGGGATGAAAATGACCCCAAATGCATTAATATACTTGTATAAAATTGCCAAAAAATTCTGTTAAAGATTTATAAAATATGAAAAACAGTGTTCTGGTTCGATCTACATATGCATCTGTGCAGAGAATTAGAAAAATATTCAGTCCAAGTTCAATACTTGTGGCAATTATAATATTGTATAACTCAGTGAAGCAGCGTCTCTGACAAGGAGAAAAGAATTCTGGCTCAGAGAATGTGCTCTGAACTTCCCATTGACTTCAGTGTGCAGAGAATCTGGCTTTCTAACTTTATTTCCAGCTCTCTTCCCAATGCATTCTATGACCCTGAAGGTCGGTGTGAGCTTCTGAATATGATTTCTCCCCTGTTATGAAACTGAACTTAAATTCCTGGGCCTATGGATGGCAGATGCCTTTCACTGTGATTTCACATGTTTACCTTGAACTAAAATTGTAGGATATATAATTGAAAGATGTTATTGAAAAGCATGCAAATTAGTTGACAAAAGCATACTGACAATAACATCAATCTCTATGTACTTAAAAAAAAGAAGAAGAAAAAAAAACCACACAGCAAAAAGCTTGTCAGGATAACCAACTCCCCTTTGTATAGGATGATTTGCTTAGTAGTCAAATCTAAATGGTGTCTTCATTTACTTCATTAAAAATTGAAAGGGCATCCGTACGAACTCACAGCAGCTGTGGTTGCCTGCAGATCACCTACACAGAATAAAGCCAGCCAACATTCCACCATGGGTGGAGAAGGAGCTCATGAGTCTCCAGCCCTCACTGAGAGCTAATGGCAGACCTGGAGAGTTAGTTTGTTGCTAGGGTGTGGTTTCTGGTAGTTTGTTCATGCTTCAGTGGGTACACTACAACCAAGTGCTTATGGACTGCATCAACCAGACTGGACAGAGAGTTGGGGAGAGGGAAAGGGAGGGATGAGGGAGGGGCACATGGCAACAGATTTGCAGAAAATTTCAGATGATAAATAAACAAATTTAAAAGCACCTATAAATAGAAGTCATGATTTTATAGAACTTTTAAAACATAAAGAGCATATATATTGTTTTCTTCTTCTGTGATATGTATCTCCAAAAGTGACAATTGGTTAAAGTTTGATACAAATAATAATCTTCAAGTGGTTACTATTATGTCATGATAGATCTAACTTATCCCTATATTAGTAATATTATAAAGTTTAAGATATGAAGTGTATTACATATGATATAAAGCATATATATGATATATATGTAAATATATATAAATCATATGCATATGATTTTATGATACACTTAAGTAATTGCCCTATGGTTCACCAAAATACTTTTTTTTGGAGTGATAAACTCCCTTACGCTTAGATTTAGTTACTAACATAAAGCAGGTATGTTGTTTGTTTTGTTTTCCTGTTGACACTTAAAAATCTCTACTGAAATAGCTGAG
Source organism: Peromyscus aztecus (assembly GCA_902168405.1). Classification (NCBI taxonomy): domain Eukaryota; kingdom Metazoa; phylum Chordata; class Mammalia; order Rodentia; family Cricetidae; genus Peromyscus; species Peromyscus aztecus. Next base: position 6,312 of record CABHPQ010167352.1, read on the forward strand.
CCTAGAAAAGCAGTTCCAAAACTCCCAAGGCATCTGGAATGGCATCAGTGATGGGTGAGCTAAGAGGGCTGACGCAGTCCAGGTGTGAGTTTACTGCTGAAGGGTAACACAAAACTAAAGATTTAAAGTAAAGACTGACCGTGATGTGCTTCCGATTAAGGTATTATCTGTGACTTCCTTAGAATTGAAAGTTCGGCTGGGCGATAGTGGCACACACCTTTAATCCCAGCACTCAAGAGACAGAGGCAGGCAGATCTCTGTGAATTTGAGGCCAACCTTGTCTACAGAGTGAGTTCCAGAACAGCCAAGGCTACACAGAGAGATCCTGTCTCGAAAAACCAAAAAAAAAAAAAAAAAAAAAAAAAAAAGAGTTGAAAGTTCTCATTGATGTTCATAGCATTCATTCTTCACCTGATCACTACATCAGCTGGAAAAATTAAAACCAGACATACGTTTTTAAATTGCTTTTGTCTAAAATCAGCTATTTATATGTAAATAAAATACAAGTATTTGCATATTTTGGGATGTTGTTTGGGGTTTAGAAAAATTGTTCAGTAGGGACAGATGTCAGTTTCTTTTGCCTTTCATTTGGCAATGGTGTTTGCCTCTTCTTTTATTTATTCATTAAATAACAAGGACATATCTCAAGCTAGCATAAGTACTAAGTGTGTGTTCTTTGTGTATCAACTGAGCGTAAGTACTGTGTGTGTAAATTGCCACAAACCACATTTAGTACTGTTTCCTGTGGCCTTCTGATGCAGTTTGGTAACTAAATCATATGGAATCTTCTTTTCAACAAGGTATCTTTTCATTATATATCCATGCAGCTCAGGCTATGGTTTATGCCCTCATCTTTCTGATCATTTACAGAAAAATTTAATTACTAAGTAGTCAAATATGATATATATATAATCATGGACAATATTCAAAACAACTCTAAATACAATGAAAGCTGTCATGAACATATCTTTTGGTAGAGTTCCAAGTCTGAAAAAAAGAATTTATAGTAAGAATGCTCCTTGCCTCTTAACTATAGCACTGTGAGCAGCAATATAATAATATATAGTAGCATCCAATGTCTAATCAATAGCAGCTCATTAAAGTCAGGAGCATCAGTTTAATCAGGGAGAATCTGCATGTCTGCAGTGGTCAGTGGAAGGTCTTGTCCATCAACATCTACTTCAATTCTTAGTTTGCTTCTGACAAGTTACAACGGGTTTTGTTAAGAGACTCCTGTGCAAGCTAATGTGGAGCTCATTTGTCATTTTAATACATGATCAATACAGTCCATAACCAGTGTTCAGACTCATTTAGTAAGGGAGAAAGGAGGAGGTCAGTGTACATCTCTGGTGACTTGTTTTCTACAGATCTGATGATATATGTTCTCATTACAACATAAAGTGACTTTCCTTTTTCCAATGTAAAGCAAAAGTATATCTACTTATTGGCTAAAGCAAACTGTTATGCATGTATTTTTCTTTAGTTCCATTCTATTAGGTTTTTTTTTAATCTCCTGGTTCAAACAATAATCCAAGAATGTAGTGCTAGGCTTTAAAAAATATTGAAATGAATGTCCTTGACACTATTTTCTCTTCTATAAAAGGGGCATAGTTTAATTTATCTCTTGCACACAGAACACAAGCTATTATTAGGTCAGTTTATCAAAATGCTGAATGCTGATTGGGCGATAGAAAATAGTCAGCTATATTATACTGACTTGATGCTAAACCCTCCCACTTGGATTTTTGAGATTTCACATCACTAAAGGGAAGAGATAAATTTCTTTATCTGTATGTAATGTTATCCTCTATTAGAAATTCAGTAGCATCAGTATCTTCTTTAATGTGTTTCTTTTATATAGAAGTGAGCAATTTTGAGAGTAAGTCTGCTGAAGTGTAAATCTGTGGCTTGCAGAGTTTGGTAGACAATCAGGTATTTACCATAACTTACGCACACAGAAAGCAGATGGAGAGAGCTCTGTGATGCCCATTGCCTCCAGATGCCTCTACAGGAGGCTGAGTAAAAAGGTGCATCATGCTCATGATTATTTAATGTGCAAGTGACTTAGAATGAAAGGCAGCTAAAATCAAAACAAATGAATGTGGTTCTAAAGAAAATATTGTTAACTCTCTAGGTTTACAATACCTTTCCTATTGCTCTCATTACTTGAATATCAAACTTAAAATAATGGACAGGAAAAAATATTTATTTTTAGGTACATTTGTATTTATAAAAGTATTACTAACATTTCAAATGAAAATTGAGACACACAGTGAAGTACTTTCATAAAACTACTCTACGGATTTGGCCCAGGCCTTCTTTCAACATTCTAAAGTTACATATACAGTACATCGCATTCCGTAAAAAAATATAATCATGACAGGACAATGACCACCCATTTTTTTGGACTAGTAAAAGACAAAAACAAATATTATAGTACTTAAAATTCATGAAAGAGTCTGAATAAATATATAGAATTTGCTAAGTAAGAAATATTTTTCTAAAGGCTTGTGTTCATTAGAAGCATCTTCTAAAATGGATGTGCTTCAATATAAAGTAAAACATTCAATAATAAGGGGGAAAAGCCAACAATTTTTAAAGAATGTGAGCAATTATTATATGTACCTGGTAGAGAAAATTTTTTTTTAATGTTTGACTTGACAAGCATGGAATCCATGTACATATCTAACTAACATAATTTTAAAACACTTAACTGTTAGAATTTAATTGTTAAGAATCATCAGCCTTGAAATTTCAAGAAACTTCCTGTTGCTATTCAGGGATATAAAGTGAACAACCATAGAAACCAGAAAAGTAAAATAAGACAAAGGGGAACTCCAAAGAGAGAATAGCAGGAGATGGGTCCTATGAAGGGGAAAGGAGAAAACCTGGAGGGAGCCTTTAACAGGTCTGGGGAGAGGGGGGCAATTCAGAGAGTAAAGGAGAGAGGATGGAGACATCAAAATGTAAAGGATGGCCTTAGAATGCTTGAAAAGGCCATATGGAATCATATTATTATATTATTATCTTATGTTTAAATTAAATTTTATGTACTTATAAATATTAAATGAAGTTATGCCAACTGGGATGACAATGCTTTCCTCCCCAAGAACCATAGACTATTTAACAAAATCCTAAGCACCAAGAGAATTAAAAAGATGCACCACCCTGCCAAAAAGGGTTATCGATGCTTGGTTGACTGCTGAAATTAGACAATTAGTCCCTATCATTCAGGGCATCATTCAGTGAGACACACAGTATTTCGAGGAATCAAGCCTCTTCACTGAGGACTGGGTCTCATAGTGCTGGAAGATTCTATGCAAGGTAGCAAGAGAGAAAAGCAATCAATAGTCCTACCCAGGTATAATGACTATGAACCACAACAACCAGTATGGTAAGATATCCCTAAAGGTACAATAGTGGCACTTACATTTTGTAGGCAACCAATAGTTGTCTAATTGAGCTTGAAGTCCATTCAGTAGATGGGGATTCATTTCTGGTACTGTAAAACTAGCCAACCTTCAATGAACAATTGTGAGACAAGTCTACCAGTCTACCAGAGAACACAAACAGATAGTCTTAAAGAAATAGAAAGAAAAGAAAGTATTCACTAGCCAGTGGCTGCATAGGGAACTTGCCTAAATCATAAATCCCTGAACCTCACCACCCTTTGTCTTTTATGCACAAAAACCATATCCTGGTTGGAATGCTCTGGTTAGCAAGAAGCAAAACTACAGAGGCCAAAAAGCAAGGTTAGTGCATTTAAGAATTTTCCTGGATCCTGGAACTATGGACTAAGTCTTTGATGGATTAGTTCTTTGTTCCCATTATGGCAGGTGTTGGGGCCTACTTGCTGGGTTCTAAGGTCAGAATGGTGCTTCTAACATGGTTTCAGGTGGCCTAAGATCTTGGGGCCTGTTACACAGAAGTCATGGAATTTATAGAATAACCACTATTACCACTTCCTAAACCAGTAGTTTCTGAATTCTAAATATATATCTTTATATTCAAAGATAAGTGTTGCTTTAATTCCTTATCAGAGGATCTTCTTTTTGCAGCAGATAAAGACAATTACAGAAATCCACAATCCATCAGAATGCAGAGAACAACTAGCTGTGGAGTGCCCAATCTTGCCCAAGACACCTACAACATAACCCCGACACATACGACATGATCCTCCCACATACAACCTAACCTCCTCACACATGACATGACCTCCTCACACATGACATGACCCCCGCACATATGACATGACCCCCGCAATACGACATGACCCCCATACATACCACATGACCCCCACACATATGACATGACCCCCACACACACATACGACATACCCCCATACATAAGGTTAAGGGAACACCATTGAAAAGGAAACAGAGAGATCGTAAGAGCCAGAGGAACATCATTGTCCTCTGTATAGGACAGGGAAGCTGCACTCCTACAATCTTACCCATGTGGTCCCCTAAACAAGACCTGAAAATGCCAACATTAATTGACACACCAACACAGATGGGAGCAATTTCAGAAGGCCCCACCCCTAGATGAAGAGCTACAGGCAGTTAATGACTGCTTGGAAGGGGAGAATCAGTCTTCCTCTGGTATGGGCACCTGATTGGTTATCCAGTACCAAGTGGTCTGCAGTGAAAACATATACAAATGAACAACACTGAATGGGCATAGCAGGTTATACTTATATATTTATATGTATAAATACTTGTGACAGCAATAAAGGAAAAGGAAAAGCCTATATACTCAATATACTTATGATTAATGAACTGAATAATCATGGAAACCACAGCCTAGCTAAATACCTGCAAATAAAAGGTATAACAGAGTATTCATGACCAGAGTACTCAGTTTCCTCAGAGAGGCAATGCCATTTGGAGAGCCAAGATGATGTGCCTAAGTGGAGGGAAGTTTCTAGACCATGTCAAGCCTCTGCAAACCATGTGAGTTAAAAATGACAAAGAGAAGTTTATCTCAGACCTAAGCCTTACCAATAGACCTTCTACTACATGACCCCAGAAAACCAGAATGAAAGAAATAAAAAAGTCCAAATGTGACTTAACGTCTTCAAAATGCAGGGTGTACTGTAGCACTGTACCTAGAGTGTCAGTGCGGGTTACACCAATATCTGAAAAGTCTGTGGGCCTTGCACTTCTAAGCACTGTTTCAGTAGTTTTCTATGGTTATGTTCAGGTCGACATTTTATTGCAGATGATCTCTCTTCCCACTGATATAACTTCTTGGCCATACTTTTCCAACTCTTTGTTCTATAATTACTTTGACTCCTTCAGTATCTTTATACCTTTGAATCACAGACTTGCTTGCTATTCCTTACACCTGGAAATTTATTCTGTGACATTTTTGTAGTGCGTGTGCATGTGTGTGCATGTGTGTGTGTGTGTGTGTGTGTGTGCATGTGTGTGTGTGTGTGTGTGTGTGTGTGTGTGTGTGTGTGTAGACATGTATGTGTGGAGGCCATTGGGTGATGTCACGTGTCTTCCATCATACCTCATAGTGTCTCTTTAGCCTCCTGGAATTTACTGATTAGGCAAGGATGGCTAGCCAGAGAGTGACAGGCAGCCAAACGTCTCTGTCTCTGCCTCCCTCCCCACCTACCCCTGCACTGGGATTGGGGATGTATGCTGCCTCACCTGATTTTCTATGAGCAATGAGGATCCTAACTTAGCTCCTCATGTATCACAGTAAGCAGACTGAGCCATCTCCCTAGGACCACTGCAGTATGTTTCTGGAACATTTGTATTATTTTATATAACTTAGGTTATTTTATATAACCACACATAGGTGTCATTATTTCATCATGTTGTTAATGTCAAATAGTAAAATAAAATATTTTACAGTTTTATTCATTTATTTTATTTTTTCTTTATTATTGAGAATCCCATACAGGTCTACAACAAAATATGAGCACAGTAATTGTTATCATTATTAAATTACTATTCCTATTAAAGTGATTCTACATCTGTGGCTTCCATCTCTTCTTGAATACCAAGGCCCTTCAATATGTAGGCCCCTATTTCCAGATGGCTGTGCACATTGTAAACCACACATATTCAAAGGGACCTCTTCACATTTCCACTCAGATATACTTCTATTCTCATCCCATTCTCCTTGTCTTGTAGCATCAGCTCTACTCTCTTAATTGTATTTCACTTAATGTAATTCGCTGTAATTCACTTAATGTTGCTGCCTCTCCCCCTTTAAAACACTGGTTAGCAAATCTGGGTCCAACCTGTGTTTAAATCATGTCTCTATTTCACTGCCAATAACTTAAGTAAGATAGATCCTGATTTATTGAAACACCCTCCTCCATCCTGTTAGGATCTCTCTGGCCTCCTCATCAGTAACATTTATTCACTATAGTGAGTCAGGAGAATTTTCTAAATCAGAGATGAGATCGTGTTTCTCTTCTGACTAAGCCGTGCCCCCAACTGAAGGAGAATATTGTAACTCCTCTTCAGGATACTCAGTTTTCTGATAGAGAAACCCTGCTTTCTGATCCAACTCCATCTCATTCCAGTCACCCATGCTGTATTTGCACAATGTGCTGAAGCTGCATAACATAAAATGCTATGGTTTGTACCAGAGTAATTGTTTGCAGTGATATCTTTCCCCAAAAAAGCCCTTTACATGCTTTTCTACAAACATTATCATTCATCTCTGCAGGAATGGGCAGAGAATACAGATTCTTTAATTAAAAGTTCCCTTATGAATTTCTCATCTTCCTTCAGGACTAGAACCCTATACTGGCCCATTAGTGTTCAAGAGGGAAAATGCAGGTACTTCTCTAGTACTGTGAACAACATGTCTTTATGTTCTCTTCATTACGTGTCTGTTTACCAGATAGAAATCTCCTGGGACAGATACACTGGTTAGCCAACTTTTTAATTCAAGGATGTGGCACAAAATGAAACAGTGATGAACAGTGGCTGACATATCACCTGGTCAATTATACACAACCACAAGTAAAAATTGGAACTTAAACTTTGAAGAATTGTCTACAACTATGAAATCATTAAACTCCTTCCAAGAGTGATTTTTTATTATTTGTTCTTGTTCACTAACCTAGCTTCCTGCTAATTTTTCACTCTCATATTCTCTTGACTAATTTTCCTGTTTCCATTTACATTATCATTATTCATTTGTGCTAGCCCATCATATTTGTACTAATTCAAAAACTCATTATAATTTTTTATTTCACACTCCACTCCTATCTATCATAAAAAGGACAAATTGGATAGTCAAACAATCTTTAAACCACTAATAATTTATAGGCAGAACTAAAATCTCTATGTCTCGCATGAACCAATCTCTTAAATGCAAACATGTTTTAGTTTTTCATTTAAACAGCTCCACCCTGATAAAGAAAACATCCCAGTTCAAGTGATGAACATAAAATTATTTTACACTATAAAACTCTATTCTATTCCTTCAGACCACTCTGAATCTCTTAGACTTAAACACTGCAATGGTCCCTAAGCAGGTGAGTTGCTAGGATAACAGCCCACACCTAGACCATTGCCTTCCGTTGGTCCCCTATCTCCATCTTCATTTGTTCCGCTTTGCTTCAGATACTCATTACATCTTAACTAGTTGGAAATACCTATTGGATTTATCTCCCACATGGCTCTTCTGCTCTGAAATCTCCGTGCTGTAATAAAATCTAGGATGCAAGACCAATCTCCCTGCATAACATGTTGGATTGCAACTTTCAAGTTCAAACATTTGTTTAGATTTCCACTTCCTGTTTGGAAACTTCAATCAACATGAAAGAATTCCAAAGCACATTTTTGTGCAAGCACATTTTCAGCATTCTAGAATAGCATTTTGCCTGTATTCATGCAGCAAACTTTCATTAGATCCATAACAGTTAGAGGGACTGACCTTTAAGCAAAACTGTATGCAGTCATTCAATATTTATTATTGGAAGCTCTTAATATAGAGCAGAGGATAAAACATATACATATTTTTATACACAAGCATCCATACACATGCTGTTATACAAGAAGAAATAGAATTTAGGCTAAAATTAGTAAACAAATAAGAGCTTTAGAAATGGTAAGTTTAAGGAACACAGAGAATATCTGCCTCTGAATTTAAAAACATAAACATAAGATTTGTAAATATTTGAGCAGAAAAACATTAAGGCTTTTTCTCCCAGTGGATTCTATCTCCTTATCATTTATGACCACATTATCCCTTGATTTAGATAAAAATTTTTCCTCAATATATTCATCCCTGGAGCTTTGTTTATTATGTTTCTCATTCCCAAATAGCTCAACATGCAGATACCCTACCAATCTTTCCCGAGGAATTAAATGCTATCCATGATGTCTTCCTTGTACTATTAGCCAGTGAAGCACTATTACAAAGATCAATAAACCTATATCTTTCTCATAACTTACCTCTTTAATGTCTGGTCTTATGTTTTATGCATGACAAACACTCAGTATTTCATTTATTCAGCAAATATACAATGAGTACCTATTGCATGACAGGCCCAAGCATGGATACAGCTCGGAGAACCGGGATGGGAATATCCCTCGTGCAGAGCTCACACTGCAGGTGTGAATCAAGTGAGATAAACAAGAGCAAATAAGCAGGTAAATATTTAATGTTTGCTGAATTAATAAATGTTAGTGAGAAAAAATAAAGCAGGGTACAGCATAGTAGGAATTGCTAACATGTTCTTCATTTAATTTATGTAATTACTCAGGAAAGTCTCTGTAGTGTGGTGATATTTGATACAGAAAGGACTTTGAGGGTACTGAGCTCTCTGACTAGAAGAGGAAAGAGAACTTTGAGTAGAAAGCAGACTGGGAATTAACACCTGGAAATGGAAAGTGCCTGGCCATACGAGGAACATCAAGGAGACAGGTAGTGTCTGGGAAAGGAGACTCTGGAAGTGATGGAAATGTAAAACGACTGTTACATCATGATAAATGATATTTTGAAGAGGAGTCAGGAAATGAGATTTAGAATACAAATTTAATAGGATCATGAGTTTGGAGGCATAAAAACTCAAAGACATAATTAAAGTTTAAAGAAATTTTCATCTACCTGTTCAGTTTCACCAAAGTTTATAAGGAAGTTTAAAAATGCATTTACTTAAAAAATAAAACCCCAGGTCTCTGAATGCTTACAAATGCAGCCTCTAACTTTAAATTCTCCTCATGCTCACCATGGGTTAGGTCAGTTGCTACTTGTCTTTAACAAGCTAGTTACTGCTAGTCAACAATTTGAAATTCTAGTTCTGTCCAGGAACAGGAATCTACCAAGTCTATTGGAGAATCTCTACATGTAGCATGCAGAATGGATAATATGAAATAACTTAAATTCATTTTATGCATAAGAATGGCTGAAAACTCTGTGGATCTATATGCTTGCAGTAAAACTGGGCAATACATATGCATTTAGAAGTCTATAATGGCCCACTAAGAAAGCATTTCATGAGGTAGTATTATGGATTTATTAAAAATAAGCATTATGAAAATTGGCTGTGGTCAACAAGATTTCAATTGGCATAATCTTCATAGTTATTTTGACAGAGCAATGATAACAAAGATCTGTTCCTTTGACTTTTATCATACACCATGAATAAAAGAGTACCAATTCCAAGTGGTCTTCTCTGGATACGTGTACACATGAGCAATGCTAAATGCAACAATATATGTGCATAGATATATAGTAGCAGTAGTTATTAAAGAATGGGAAAATATATATTTGGGATGGTGAGGGGGACTCGTGAGAAACTGGGGGGGAGAGGAAGGAATAATATAGATATACTACCAATCTATGAAGTTCTTAAAATTAAATTAAATATTAAAAAAAGAAAATGCAGAGGAAATGAAGCTGGAAAGGAGATATATTGTGGGAAGGCGCCAAGAGAAGTGGAGTTGGGACTGGGAGGAAAATTAGACTAAAATGCATTGTTTATATCTATGAAATTTTCAAAGAATAATTTCAAATAAAAAAAGTAGTAGTGTAGCCAAGTAGCTTACATGTTCTAGGCTACTCTAAGAATTTCCCTCATGTGGTTCTTAGAGACAGTAATTGGCTTTGTTCATGTATATTGTCAAGTAGGGTATAGGCTATGCATGTCTTCCAAAATGTATTAGACCACATGACCCTCTTCCTGAGAAAACCCTACAGGACTGTAGGACTATATTGCATGATAAGATAAGAAAACAAAATTCCACATTTCTTCCTAAACATGAACTAAATGAAGACAACACACTCAGGTGGATGGGGGAAGTCTAGCAGGCCTCAACCCTACACAGAGAACTACAAGCAACCTAGGAATGCTGAGAGTGGGAGAAATAGTTTTATCCAGGGAAGAGCACACTAGTTGGTTATCTAATAACTAATGCTCACCCCCGAAAACATACATAAAAATCATGTAGATTATCATGCTTCTTAGACCAAGCATCACACTATCCAAGATTGCTCAAACAATATGGTAGCCCAGCAGTCCTGCAAGTTTTGGATATAAAAAAGTTGGTCTTAAGATATTTTAACACCCTACTTTTCACTAGATATATTTACTCTTTCAAATTTGAGCAACATAGTTTTCAACAATAAGTACAACAAAGCCATTGCATAAGAAAGGCATCCCTATGTGTGTGTGTTTCCTCAAAATTCGTATTGTTGATATAGTGTCTGAAATCAATGAAAATACAAAAATGTATTATGCACAAATGCTCATAGGAATCTCATTATATAGAACGACTGAGTAGTGACCAAAACCTGTAATTTTTTTCTTTTTGGAAGTTCTTTAATATTTAGAAATACATTTTAACTAGATTTGTAAGTAAGTTTATAATTTCGATAAATTCATGTTTAGTAATTTTATATCTTTTGAAAAGTAAATAGATGGCATTAAGTGTATTTTAGTAGGTCAGTCTTATTTCTTTATGTAATATATTTTATGACCGATACACTTGGATCTCCAAACCAGTGGGAGATATTACTTCTAGGTAAATTTATCATTTCCCTTGTATGGTTACAATTACATAAATGCTCCAAGAAGTGCTATTTATAATATATTGTTAATAATATTCTTTTAAATAAACATTTTGCTTTCATTGCAATTATTTTATTTTTAAACATTTAGTAGTATTGGGGATGGAACACTATGTGCTCTTGCCCCTTCAGAGTATTATGAACAAAAACTATAAGTAAAACTCACATTATCTTTACCCTTCAAAGAGGAGCTTTAAAAAAAAAGACAAAACAAACTGCATGATAGAACTATTTTATATGACATTTCTGAATAAAAGCAGAATGTCCATTCAACTTTTCTAAATTTCAAGTTTTCTTGATTTCAAGAGAATCCTAGCTCCTATACGAAGCATAATTGGTAAGATGGAATCACATAACTTTCAAAGTATCCTCTTGCCTGTCGGGTGTTTCTTTTGGTTAGAATTGCTCTGTAATTTCTCATGGGCCTAAGACAGAATTGGTTGGCCAGCACCATGGATATGTAATCTACTCAAATGAACACAATTTCCTTTATTGTCTTCTCAATTAATTTGACTAATTTATTATATTAATTATAAAACATATTTAGTTTGCTTCAGTGTATATTGAATAAACACTTGATTCAAGTACTAGAGAAGAAAAATAGTTATGTCCATACATAAATTATCAGGAGTTTAGTCCAATAAAGAGATACTTTGTAGTATAGATACAAATGATTACTTGATTTTTTTTAATATGAGAAATGCCATTCAATTTCTTTAAAAATGGAGGAGGAAGTCACAGAATTTTTTCTACAATTAGTGATAGGCTTAATAGAAATGCAGTTAGATATTTAGATATTTGAACTATTTGGGCTTGCTTAAATACAATGGCTTAAGAAATTATTGATTATACAGAGAAAATATAACCTGAATATGTATATATTTAATTACTTACTTACTCCATAAATTTAGGTCCATTAATCACTAAACATATATTTCATGAGACTATATGATATATACAGCATTTCATCCTATAAGTTACAATTACAATTCTGAACTAAAAAAAAAAAGTATGAACTCTGTTTTGTTATACATTGTATTCAGAGCATAGCCTAGACAGGGCTGGAAGAGGTAGACAATGAGTCTGGCGGTAACTAAAAACAGTAATATAGCCTCAGATTAATGCAGACAATGATTGTAACAGAATGATAGGAGACAACATGTTTCAGTGACATACAAGGAGCTGCTCTCATTGGAGACCTCAGGGAGTGTGTGCTTTTGAATAAGACTTTTATGTGGAAGCTATAGGAAAAGGAGCCTATGAGACAGAGAAGGTGTGAGGAGATCAAGGTAACATGGTCTGGGCTAAGAGAGCATCAAGTTCAGCAGTCCTCAAGAGTGCTACCACTGTATTTGATGAAAGAAGAAGGAAGCTTGACAATTTGACCTTAAAAGACCCAAGGGGAGCTACAGCAGGCATGAACTCCAGATGACAGCAAGTTTGGTTTCTGTTCTTGACGTGTGGTATGGGTATGGGAATGTGTGATGGTTGGTGGTTATAGGCTCAACTTGACTGGTTTAAATCATGTGTAGGTGCAGTGAAATGTATTATTGTGTCTTTAGGGCATCTTAGAGAAGACTCACAGGATGTTGGCTGAGGATCTTCAGAGAAGACTGACACAGAGGACAGAGATTGAGGTCAGGGACACGTTCCTCAGTGCAGGTGGTGTCTCTCAGCTGGCTAGTGACAGAATGAAAACAGAAGAAGGGAGGACTGGCCTTCTTGTAATCCCCTAAGACTGGATGGAGGGGCTTCCACCCACTGACATTAAACTCCAGCTTCTTTGGACTTCCAATACAGTCCCAGTATCATACACTTTTCACCAAGCTTCCAAACTCTCAGCATAGAATTGAGAAATTCAGAAGCCTCTGGCTTTCTGCATCAGGGGTGTTAATTCTACTGGGCAAGAATAAGACTGCTATCACAATTTTTGAACCAAATCTGAAGCAAGCTTTAATTAAATACTGGCCAGGAAGATGGATTCTGACCAAGTCCATCCCAGGGTTCCCAGAAATTAACTCAAAGTCACATTTTGCAGAGGCTTATAGAGGCAAACACATAAGGTTATGTATTTCCACCAGGTTCAATTAGGGACAAGCATATATCTTGACATATTTCCTTTCCACATACCTCCCACCTACATTCAATCAGAGGCAAGTGTACATCCTGATGTATTTCCTGCCTACATACTTCCCACCTACAAATGCAGCTGGGTCAAACAAACTTGTTTAGGGGAGTGAGTACATGTGGCTTGTTATCTTACATCAACAATAGCCTCTAGCATTTCAGGAAATGTCTATCCTTGGGTGAAAGTCTTACAGGTTAGAAGCATTTTTGATTTGTGGATTTCTTAGGTATAGTAATTAAAACTAACGACGTAACTTTTGTTCTCACAGGTATTTTCTTCTTAGTGTGCTAATGGTTATGTTTGGGTTATTCACTCTATCTTGTAAACAAAGCAGTAAACAAAGCAGCAAATCATCTTTTTAAACATGCACACATTCCATTGGTTCTTTTCTGTTGTGGAACACTGCCTTACACTTAATAACTACCATGTTTATAATTGGGAAAAGTGAATCTGACTACTCCAAAGGTAATTCACATGGGATTAGACATAAGGAGGTATGATCATTTTTGGAGATCATTAGTTTATTTTAAAAATGTTGATGGTACTTCTTTTGGTGTGGGAAACACGGAAATAATGATATAAGAATTACATCTATAATTATTTGGTACATAAGAAAAATATTCTGATCAGTGTTTATGAAAAGGGTGATGTTTAATCTTAGTTGTCAACTCAACTACAACTGGAATTGATTAAAACCTAAGCATCTAGGCACATCTGGGAAGGACTTTCTTCATCTGGGCCACACCTGGTGGCAGCCTTCATAAAAGGACATGGAAGACAGAAGGAAGAAATTATTGCATTTTATCTGCCTGCTCTCATTCTCACAAGGAAATTTTCCTATCCTACTGATGAGGCATTCCTTCACTAGTGTTAGTACCTATTTCTTTGGGATGCCAAAGTAGATTGAAGAACAGCTGAGATATCCAGCCTCCTTGACTGAACAACTACCAAATTCATAGAGTTCCTGTTCAAAGACAGTCATTGCTGGGCTAGTTAGATGATAACCTATAAGCCACTCAAGAGAACCCTGACTAACACAAAAAGAGATTAGGGAGTGATAAGGGGATTACATTTCATACTGTTTGTCTACTATTTTGTCCGAGAAACTGGGTGGGTATTGGTGCAATTTCCTGAGATACAGGAGATGGTATTAGTAGTCAGATTTTGTGCTTTTATTGGGTTCTTGTTTACTTCTATTATCAAATCTATCCCATTGCTATATACTCTGAAGAGAGGCGTGGTGATTATATCAACATCACTTTTTACATAACAACTTAAAACAAACCGGTCTTTTTCTACTATCAAGTACTAAAGTGTTTAACTTACAATTCTTACAAGTCCATGTTTCAACTCCTGTTTGAAAGACAGCACTGGAGTACAGAGAAACTCTGTAACTTTGCTGTCTTGATATGAGGAATGGATGTCAGGAAGAGGGCTGAAACCCAAGCTTAGATTTAGATCATGACACTGTCAAGATTTATTCAGAAAAATATGAGTGGCTAATCAATTAGTGTTTTTGCTGAAGGAACTGATTCTGTACAACACTTTGTTCTAAAAAATATACCAGGAACTAAGAGATGGCTCAGGTGGATAAGAGCACTTGCTTTGCAAGCCTGATGACTTGAGTCACATCTCTAGCATCCATTTAAAAGCTGGATATGGTTTGGGATCCTGTAACTCAGTACTGGAAAAGATGGAGAGAGGAGCATCCCTAGAACATTCTGGATACCAGCCTACCTGTAAAAATAAGTCCAAGTTCAGTGACAGACTCTGGTTCAGTGGAATAAGCCAGCAAAAAGGAGGACACCTGACATCATTTTTTAATCTGCATGCACACACACTCATGCACATACAAATACATCACAAACATACATATGCACACATCTCTCTCTCTCTAATACACATTTATATACATGCATGCATATGAGCATACAGGCAAACAGACACACACATAGCATTTCAGAATAGTTTCTTCCTCAACATACATCATTCTTACGAGGACTAAAATAAAATTTAAAAAGCAGGGAATGGGTACAACAGAATTTAATACAATTTGCCAAGGCCATATAATCTATAAGAAGAATTGATACCTAAACAAAAGTTATCTAAGACTGTATATAAAGTCAGTTCTCAGCATGGAGTTGTTAGTATGCTGGCCAGGGAATGGTTTCAATTGGAAAGTGCCAGCCCCGAAAAAAACCACAGCCATCTTTGTATCATTTGTCTAAAGAGAAGCGATGACACGGTGGAGAAAGCAATGGAATTTATTAAATGGGATAATTTTATTTCATTGAACTGACTATGTTTTAAAATACCATTATTATTTAGAGAATGGGAAAGCAAACCTCTCAAACTCATTTAAACACAACAAATGACAAGTGGTATGCGTGCATGTTTTGTTTGCTTTTCAGCAAATGTTTTATCAAGGATTTGTCAACAGTATGCAGGAAGCACTGAATAGAGAAATGATTTGTTCATTCAAAAACAAAAGACCCTACGAAAAAAATTAAAAAAAAAACTATGAAACTTATACTTGCCCTTCTTTCACTTAAGAAGAACATGGTATTGATAACAAAATAGTTTATCTTAAAAAAAATTACTATGGCTATTGGTTTCTGTGAAGGAATGAGAAAAAATTATAGAGTGAAAGCTTGAAGTAATATGTAAATGTACTTGTGTTTGAATCATGATGTTATGGATATTTTTCTTAGGAAGAAATACATCAAAACAAAGCTGCAGATATGACTGCCTTAGTCACTGTTCTATTGCTATGAAGAGACACCATGACTAAGGCAACTCTTATAAAAGAAAGCATTTAATTGGAGGCCTGTTTATGCCTTTAGAAGTTTAGTCCATTATTAGTGGTAAATTTCTTCATTTACCAGAGGGTAAACTCCAAACTCTGTATCTCCATGTCTGATGTCAAAGCGCTCTTCGAATCTCCAACTCCTTTCAGCTTTGTTAACTACAAGATACTTCTCTCTCTTGGGCTGTTTCTATACCTGGTCTGTAGCTCTCTTTGGCAGGTATCTCATAGCTCTTACATCTCCAACATCTTGTAGTCTCCAGTGAAATCCAGACTTCCTCTTGACAGTTCCACACAATGGCATCTCTGGACCTCCATGCAGGGGCAGGCCTGGCATACACGTGGCATCAATAGCTTTCTTTAGCAATGGAGATTCTACAATCCCTTTCTTGTATCCTTGATTCTGAAGTCAGAAAAGCATGTGACTGAAACTGCAAAGTTCTGCTGCTTGATGGGGCTGATATTTGGCCCCCTTGTTCAATGACTTTTGTATCAACATTCTGTTTTTGATGTTTATCTTCACTGCTTAAGCATTTCTTTAATTATTTTTCACAAGTTGGAAGCTTGGTTGGTTGGGGTCTTGCCTTGAGCTCACCACTCCCTTTATTCCATTTAACATCATGTTTTTTTTTTATCCCCTTGAACACTGGATTTAACTCCTTTATACTTGTAGTACTCCTTTTCTCCTCAAACTGCATTTCATATTTTCCTTTTCCTTTGTTCAACTTGATCCTTTTTGTTATTGCACTGCATAGGAGTTATTACTAACAACCAGATGACAGAGTTAATACTAGGCTGTCTTGAAATCTCTGCCAATGTCATTAATCCAAAAACCCTTCAATTTAGCCTGGTAGATTTTTAGGACAAGGGCAAAAATCAGGTATATTCTTTGCCAAAAAATGTCACAAGACTGGTCTCTAGTCTGCTTACTAATATTCTTCTCCTCTGAAATTTATTGAGCTGGACCTCCTCAGTTCAAATTGCCATGAGGAGTGTCTTCTATGCTCCTACTAGAACAGCACAGTAAGCCTCACTGAAAGTGTCCAACAGCTTTTTTTAGTCCAAAGCTCCAAATTCTTCCATTGCTCCAACAAACAGCATGGCCATGGCTGTCAGAGCAACATCCTTCTCCCTGGTTACCCATTTCTGCCTTGATTACTGTTCTATTGTTGTGAAGAGACAATATAACCAAGACAACTGTTATAAAAGAAAGCACTGAATTGGGAGCTTGTTTACAGTTTTAGAGGTATAGTTCATTGTTATCATAGTGGAGAACATGGCGTTATAATTGCAGTCACTGCAGGAGCAGCTGATAGCTACATTCTGATCCACAGGTAGAGGGAGGGAGAGCAAGACATTCTTGGTCTGCTGTGGGCTTTTCAAACCTCAAATCTCATCCTCAGTGACACACTTCCTCCAGCAAGGCCACACCTCATAATCCTTCTAATCTTTCACAAAGAATACCACTTCCTGATGATGAAACATTCAAGCATATGAACCTGTGGGAACCATTTGTATGCAAACCACAGCAATGAGTATTTTTTTTCCATGAAAACAAGAAAAAAAAATCAACTACTCCACAGAATTTCCTAATTTGAATATGATGTCATGTTCTGTAAATACCATAACAGTAGTGTTTGCATGGGACTCTCTGAGAGCAGGAGGATTTCATTGTGTGTTACTGGATTTGGTCCAGGTGCTTTGTTATATATTCCGTTGAATACAACAAGCAAGTTTATCCTTCATAATTCTAAGTTTCATTTTGTTCCTCAAATCATCACTATTTTTTAACAAATGGGGAGGGTTAGGAGGAGTGTAGAGAAAGGAAACTGTGGTCAGGATATAATATTTGAGAAAAGAATAAATAAAAACAAGAAAAATAATAACCTTTTTAGCAGAGTATATTGTGAATGATCTCTAGGAAGCTTCTGTTATCAAAGTATCTCCCAATAGCCACAGTCTTATCCCTTTGAATTTTATCCCAGAGTGAAGTTAAATAGTAACAGTTTTATCTGAGCGCTTCCCAAAAGATTATGGGAATAGAAGACACCATTATGGGTCCATGGGGTAAGTTGGGGCTAGCCTGGAGATTAGTTTGAATGAATGAGTCTGGGTCTTAGGAACTTAGACCTCTAAGGAATAGACCCAGTCTCTGTACAAATACTTGAGAATCAAATAGCAAGAAAAGAACCTAAGCCATGAGTTTCTCATGACAAAATGGTATGTGTTAATCAGAGGCCAATACCATGAAGTAGAATCCAAGTTGAAATTTATAGGATGAGATCAAAGCAATCACTTTAGCAAATTTCATCTACTGTCTCAGATACTCTCAAACAGAGCATTCCAGACCTTTAATACTTTTACATTTTAGTAGCTAGCATTTAATGAAGCAATTTTAAATAATTTCTCAAATTCTCATACCACAGATAAAAACAAACATGAATAAAAGATATTTTAATAGAATTGAATCTCTGCTATAGCTTAAGTGAACATTATGTTGTTTTGTTAGTTTTATTATTAATACAAATGTCATCCAAAATGATGCACAAAGAGATTAAAAAGATACATCCTTTCTTTTTTAAAACCTGATGAGACATAAACAATCTCCTCACTTTGAAAGCACGTGGAGAATGCCTATTGTGCAGAAGGAATTCATTCCCCAGAGACACATCAACCTTGATTGTCACAGTGAGATAATTCCTACATTTGAAATTCTAAAGGTTGTGGGTTTCTGCTACATTCCTTTCATTATACAAATAGTGCTTGTGTTTAATTTTCATACAACTTGTTTTAATCAATTCAACTGAGCAGGAGGAAGGCTACACAGCTCAGAGCATTTCTAAACCAAGCAGCTTAACAAGGACAACCTTGTCCATGTCATGGATGGATGCGTTTGAGCAATAAGAGTAGTTTCAACTTCCTGCTTATTGGCAACAATGCAAGAAAGACAAAACACTGGAAGACAAAGATGATGAATTTAGCATAGAACAAAAAATTCAACCTCCTCAAATGTGAGTACAGGAAGAAAAGATCAAATTCTGATACAATAAAGCAAATGCTTTGCATATCAGGTTCTGAAGATAAACACAATCTGGAGTTTCAATTTGCTCTTTCTCTCTTCAGAGTTGTATCAGCTGGCTCAAAACATTTTATGTCTGTCCAGATGCTGTGAATATCTTATACTACAACTTCAATTAATATTCCTTTTTTTAAACGTGAATTATATCATGATGTTCATCATTCTGAGTGATGAACTTGCACTACTTGAGTATAGAGAATTAGAAAATGAGACACTCAATTGTCTTGCTATATGGGTAGGGAAAGCATCTGAAGCATGCTCAGATTAGCAACACAGGTGCTAGAGAATTTCAAGAAAACAGCAAAATCAGCTGTCTACCAGGGTCTTGAGGCAAAAGAAGCTAGCAGCAAAGGTTAAGTAGGAAGAATAAACTCAGAAAAAGTGAGAACCAAGAATCAGAAGGTCATATCAGGAAGTGCTTAAATGAGGTAGACAATTTGAAGGATCAAATAAATGAATAGTTATCAGAGCTTTTCATACTAAAATAGTAGAGGAATCCCTGTCAGTTGAGAAAGGAAATAAAAACTTCAAGACTCCATCAAAAGCCACATTTTCATTTTTGAGGTATGCTCCTATTGCTTACAGCAAAAAGGAACGCAAAAATGACAGGTGGTTGTAGTTCCAGACTTTCCGATCCTTTTTATAATGAGTCTTCATTCCCTAAATCATTTTTAACTGCTCATTTGGTTTCATAGTCTAAAGAAACTTATCAACAGTAAATGTCCACCAGTGGTATTTGAAATTTTAGGCACTATATTTTTCCTTTTTGTTTAATGTGATAATACCATAGTGTTCTTGATATTGATATGAATTAAGTAATTCAATATCAATGTTCAAGACATTGTAGTAGACATCATTGCTTCCTTCCTTTCAAGGCAGGAAAGAATCATCCTTTGAATAAGTGACATTGATATATGTTCCACCCGGTCATCAGTTCCTTTGATTGAGCCTCCCAGTCCTTATTATCATACATTTTATTACGTTATCATGAACATACAGAGAGAAAAACAGTGGGATCTCAAGTGACTTAGGAATTTGTGAAGACTTCCAGTTTCATGTTTGGCACACTGGGGACTTGAGGCTGTTACTTCTGTCTGTGTTCATAAAGCAAGTTAGTCAAAATAATAATAAAAAGCCAATTAATCAAAATAATAATAAAAATGTACTTCTTCTTAGATAAATAAGAGTTAATGCCACAAGATTGACATTGCTCAAGAATTGGAAAGACAGACAGGTAGATAGACATACATTATATGAGAACTGAACATGAGACAAACCATCTTGGGGAGCCAGCCTGAGAGGAGGAGTCATCAACCCAAGCAGGCAAATCTCAAGAACTCAGTGAATTTTTGGTGGTTCAAACACAAATAAGAATTAAAAACTAAAAATCTCAAGATAGAATTAGGTTTAAGGTCAAGAGAATCATTATACTTTTAGAAATTTCACATCAATAAATGCATCAGGTTCTCACAGTGAACATCTGACACAATTTTCTTCTTTCTTTCTTCCTTCCTTCCTTCCTTCCTTCCTTCCTTCCTTCCTTCCTTCCTTCCTTCCTTCCTTCCTTCCTTCCTTTCTTTCTTTCTTTCTTTCTTTCTTTCTTTCTTTCTTTCTTTCTTTCTTTCTTTCTTTCTTTCTCTCTCTCTCTCTCTCTCTCTCTCTCTCTTTC
>CABHPQ010167352.1:27142-57828 GCA_902168405.1 Peromyscus aztecus
TCTCTCTCTCTCTCTCTCTCTCTCTCTCTCTCTCTTTCTTTCTTTCTTTCTTTTTTTTATTAGGATAGAAAATAAACCACTTTGGAATAAGCTCAAAACACTCTGTTATTATGGACTGAATTCCAAGAGGAATCACTCCATCATAGTCTAATTGGGAACTAGTATCTGTAGGACATAGGGAAAAGAAAATAGCCAATTTCAGTCAGTTTTTTTTTTTAAATGTTGACAAATGTATGTTAATGATTGCAAGTAAAGACCAAAGACTCAGGATAACAAAACATAATATTGATGGCAAATAAATTAAGAGAGCTGGAGTTCAAGATTTCTTATACAGCTACACTGATCAAGCTTGAGCAATGTTGCCTAAAAAAATAGATAAACTCAAGAGGGGTATGGTTGGTAAGTGAAAAAAAGTGTATGTGAAGAAGGGTCACATTGACAATCTGTATTGTTTTGAGAGTCACTTGGACTATCTCGACCAATCACTCAAAAGGAGGTTTCTTATGTTTGGTACTGGGGTTTGTGTTAGTCTGTGGTTCTTGTGGGGAACCTTGTCAGCCCATGTGGCTTAACTTCTTTTCTTGTTTCTGTTGAATCCAACTTGATAGAGAAAGGGTTTATCTCAGGGTTCAAAGATACTCTCCATTATGGTAGAGAAGTAAAGAAGCAGGGTTTTGCAGACGATGCTTACATGACATGTATAATCAGGAAATAGAGTGATGGATGCTTGTGCTCAGCTAACTGTCTTTAAACAATTCAGCATGAAAGTCCAAGGTAACAGTGCCACCCACTTCTCAGATGGGTCCTCCTAATTAAGGTAATTCTTCATAAGCATGCCAAAAGGCCTGTCTCAAAGGTGGTTCTAGAGCTCACCAGAATAACAATCAAGTTTCAGGATCATTCCAGACTTACCAAGAAAATAAGTAGAGAGAATAAAACAAAATAAATAAATAAACAAGCAAAACAAAACAAAACAACAACAAAACACATAAGACCTGAAAAGTTTTGCTGTTTTGTTAAAACCATAATAAATTCAGATTTTTTTAAAAAAGAGATCAGTGTAATTAAAGAGAAGACAAGTCTTTTGCACCATCACAAAGGAGTTTCTCAAGCATTGTTTATACTCCATCTATCTCAGGCTTACTGGGAGTCATCATGAACTCAATTGAAAGACTTTCCTTTGAGAAGAGGGTCCCTCTGCTCATGCAGCCACCTAAGAGGCTGCTTCTTTTAGACTTCTTCCATGTGCTCAGCAGACCAAACACTCAGAACCACTGTGGCCATAGCCAAGGAGACCCAACTACTACTATTGACGCTGTTAGCAGAACTTGCAACACACATGTGGGATTCATGTATCTTTCAAATGAGAGTTATAGGGTTGTAAGGTTTCTAAGTAGGATTTAGTAGGGAGCCCAGACAATAAATGAAAGCATCAGAGTCACTGAAGGCAGCCTATCAGAATGTGATGTGTGAAGCTGTGAAGGTGAAGCATAATCTGCAAAAGAGACCAAAGGACATGAGAAAGGCCAGAAATGTGGGAGAAAGCCGCAAACAATGAGTTGAGCCAATCTAAGA
Organism: Peromyscus aztecus; assembly: GCA_902168405.1. NCBI lineage: Eukaryota > Metazoa > Chordata > Mammalia > Rodentia > Cricetidae > Peromyscus > Peromyscus aztecus. Next base: position 28,718 of record CABHPQ010167352.1, read on the forward strand.
GAAAGGTTATGTGGGCTACAAAAGGAAAGGGCAGAAGACCAAGGCTCTCAAGACCTGGGAAACTCACATCAGGGTATCATGATCCCTGGATATCAAGAACAGAGACATGGGATTTAATGAAGGATGTCACTCTCGCTTTTGTATCATTCTTTACTATATTCTTATCCTTCCCTTTTGAAATTAGAATGTTTGCTCTGTGTCTTGCTATATAGGAAATATTAATATTTATTTTTTGTTGTTGTTGATAGGGGCTCTTGGAAAAGTGATTTTACCTCAAGTCTTAGAAACTTTGTGATTGTCTTTCTGAGTAATTTTGGAATTGTAAACACAAACAACCAAAACAAAACAAAATTTGGAGATTGTTGCAGAAGGACTGAATGCACTTTGCATTATGATATGGCTGTGAGTTTTTCAGGGTCAGGAACAGAAAATTGTTGTTTGCGTATGAAATGTCTCCCGTGGGCTCTTATATTGAATACTTGGCCCCCAGCCAATGGTGCTGTTTTTGGAGGTTCTGAAAAGTACTGACATGGGTCCTGATAGAGGAAGTAGGTCACCAGGAGCACGTTTTCAAGGGTATATCTTGCCCTGTCCTGGAATTCTATTTTTCTGTTTGCTGGCTGTTACAATATGAGCTTCTGTTCTCTACCACTTCCTCTATTTTATAATGAACAGTACTGTCTAAAACCATGATCCAGAATAAATCTTCCTTCCTTTCAGTTGTTTATGTCAGGCACTCTGCCACACTGAGGACAAAGCTAACACTGAGCTGTATTTTCTTTTGCCTCCAAATATTTCAAAAGTGTGTGTGTTTTATACTTATAGCATTTTCCACTTGGAATAGGTAGATGTCATGTGCTCATTTCAAACCTATATCTACCATCTCCCAAATTGAATAGTATGGTCCATTGTATAGAAGAAACATGGAATAAAATATGAGAACTTAGAAGTGGGAGCAGAGGATGGAAAAGCCTGCTTCTGTCATTTCAGGACATCCAGAAAGTGTTCCTCTAGCTTAGATGATCACATCTGAATAGAGAAATGACTAGCATCTGTGGGGATGCTCAAGGGTACAGGAGTGGTCCTAGTGAAAGTAATAGAAAAGTATGTCCTTTCAGAATAGTTTGTAGACAATGCTTGCCGTGGTCAGAAGAACCAACAACTCAAAAGCCACTCTGAATGCCAAGTCCAGGCATACTATTACAAAAATGGCTTTATTAGGGAGATAAAAACAATCTCTGTGCCCTAATTCTGTTCTTAACTAAATATGCTGCTGGATTTAAGTCATGTAAATATATTCTTTCCAGTTCCTCTCCTACCTACTATAATTATAAAACTGAGGAATTAAACTAGATAATCTCTAACTTTCCTTACAATTAAAAATGTACTGTGCAAAAATTACAGTATATGAACTAAAACAGTTCAGGAATTAGATGCACACAGATATTATAGCTGGCATTTGGATGACAGAACAGTACAGTTACATAACATAGTTATTTTATCCTATTCTGGGAAAACATTAAGATAGTGACAGAATATTGAAATAATAATTGTCAGTGATGTGTTCTATAAGTGCCATCATTTAATCTTTTCCTCCCATTTTCCTAGAGGTGGAACCTCTTTTGATACAGGAAATAATGGGTTTTCTATTATTGGGCATGTTGAGTAGGTTCTGGAATTTTAAGTCCACTAAATCTCCATGTGTTTTCCCAAAAGCTATTCTGCTAAACTTAAAACATAATATATTGATGTCCCATAGGGAATCAATAGACTATTTCACTCACCATCTTCTCTTTTATATGCACATTAAGTATCAGTTAATATACAAAGTATGGATATTGAAATAAAATTGACAAAGAGATTTAAGAGATTTAAAGTCACTCCAGAACTGATTCAATGGATCAGGAAAGACATAGGCATCATTCCTTCCCAGAGTCTCCTGAAAACTTGCAGTTGGCTTTATAGCAACAACTAAACCAGTCTATGCATGCCTACTTCAGGTAAGCCTTTCACTGACACATTTTTATGAAATCTCCGAGCAGTTCTAAAAGGTGACATATTCTAAAATTTCTTTCACACTATGTGACTTTATTAGAACATTATAGCTCTATTTTCCTAGGATACTGTAGTCCAAAGTATTAGCCCACATCAATAATAGTAAATCAAGAATTATGAAAGAAACAAAAACAAGGGACAAAAAAAATCAGTAACTAGAGGGGATTGGGGAGACAGGTCAGTGGCTAAGGGAACCTGCTGCTCTTACAGACTTGAGTTTTGTTCCCAACATCAAGTTAGGTGACACAGACTGTTTGTAGCTCCAGCTCTGTGGGACCTGATATCTTCTTCTAGCTTCTCTAGGCAGCTGCACATGTGCACATAACCCCAGACCGACCCACACATACACAAAATTTCAGTGACAATGTGACATAACAATACATGCTTACAGCCTTTCATGTAAGGTAGGGTTGCAGATTGAGTCAATGAACTAGAAAAGTGAAATGTCTGTTACAGTAGGTAAAAATGCCTAGGAGACATCATGACTGAGAGATCAGCGTGCTAAGCTGAGGACTGACAAGAAATAGAGGAGGCAGGTCCCAAGGAGACAGTAGGATGATGATGGCCATCTCCAATGAAGTCTTGAAAATGAATGGAGAGCCCGCAGAATCCATTAAAAAGACTGCCTCTTTTCACAAGTGAGGGAGAGGGCAGCAGGATTCTGCACAGCAAATGAAGCCTGAAGAAGTGCCCACTGAATTGAGAACCTATAAAGAAGACAGCTGATAATAAAGAAATGGATTCCTTGGGATTCCTGTCAAGATGGAAGAGGGCCCTTTGCAGCATTATTCTGAAAGTGGTGAAGCACAATAGGAATTTATAGGTAGACACCAACACAGAAAATGGTTGGGAAAGAGGCTTGGATTCTGGGAGGTCCATAATATGGCAAAGGAGAAACACTGTGAAGAACCACGTATCTGGATTGAAGAGAGAAAGCAGGAAGTAGAGTTATGTTTACATTGGGTGTGCTCTTTTTAGTACCGAGAGCAACATCTGGCTTTGGTTACATTTATCTGAGCATAGTGAAAATGTTTGAATTAACCAGAAAAGATTAGACTCAATTTCATAACAGTGTTTACATAGCAGAATAAATGACAAAACAGATACATGGGGAAAGTGTGTGTTTATGCACACATTTCAAAGAGCACCCCAAGCTACATTATCTTAGCGTGGCTGACATAAACCAGGGCTCTGCATAAACTCCTAAGGATAGCCATTACAAATTATGTTAGGCTAAGGTGGTTTAAACATAGATATCCCATGTCTGTGTTTATTGCTGTGATAAAGGGAGTCTGAATACATTTATACCAAAATTAAGTGAAAACATGGTTAGGAAATGTATTTAAATTTTATTTTCCTACTTCCAGTATAATTTCAGATGACATCTTTATCCTCAGGAACTACAGCTCTCACAAAAAGAATCTGTATCCATCTTTTATCCCTAAATAAATATATTTAGAGTCTCTATTTGTTAGCACATTCACAGGATTATTACAATCTTTAGATCAGCAGTCTTGAGTTTACCTGTCTAACCTGACTGGATTTTAGAGATTCCAAAGAACATTAATAAAAGGCATTATTTGTCTTGACCTTGTTTTTAGATTTGAACTTCTGTTCTTGACATTGTGTCATTTGGTTTTAACCAGAAAGCAAAGGCAAATGACAGTGGATGGGAGGAGATCAAGCCATCCCCTATCAGGAAAGAAAAAGCTCATCTGAGCAGGAACTTTAAAGCTTGGGAAGTTTTATTTCTTTGCTAAGGGCTAGTTCGGCGTGTCTGGTTCTAAGGGAAATAACTAAGGGTGACAGGAGCAAACACAGTCATCATCTTGTAAACACTCATCTGTATCATCTGTTTACAGAAAGGAGAACCACCGATTGGTCACAGATTTGTTACCCAGGACCTAGGAGTTCTGAGCTGAGTGCTTTTAGGGAGTCCTAAACCATATGTAGACTGACTGTCCTGACAAACCTGAAATGAAAGTAAAGCATCACCTAAAAGCTTTACTCTCCAGGACCCGATAGCTCCCCTCGCCTGCCCCTGCCCACCCCACCGGGTCCCGCCCCGCACCACCCCCTTCCCCTTTCTTAGAGTTCTAACTCTCTGCTAAAGCTTGTGCCACAAAATAGTATGACTTGGGGAGAGACTAGAAGATCTGGCCCAAGGCGACATTTAGCGGGATTCCGGACTGCAGGAAGGTGAAGCCTGATACTGCTCAGGCACTCTAGAAAAGACAAGAGTTACATGCGATTTGAAACATTAAAGCGGGAGGAAGTAGAGGCAAGAGAACTGATGAAATCTAGGCCATCCTACTACAACATAAGTACACGGCAAGACCTTGCTAAAGCGGGGCGGGAGAGGAGAGAATAAAGGGAAAATAAAGAACATAAGGCAAAAGGGAAAATTGACAGGCAAACAAACAAAACAATAATAAAAAAATTCAAAACAAATCTCACTACACACTCTTAGTTGAGCATTATTTGTATGGTAAGTTCAGTATGAACTCATATGCTACATATATGTGTTATATTGTACTAAGGGAGAGTAACAAGCAAATAATATGAAAGCCATCAGCCATTTCATGGCTTTTAAGATTTTAATTATCTCAAAATCTTCTTCATATTTTTAGCAAAAATCTCTATTTTAATCATTTCTGATTGGTTTTATGCAAAGCCTAGTTTTCCTTAGCACTTAACATGAGAATTTACACAGCTTTTATGTGAGTTTTTTTTTCATGTTTTATACACTTTCATGGTTCTCAGATCATTAAAGGTTTTTTAAAAGTTAAACTAGATTAGATTGTATGCAGTTTTCAGAGAAGAGTGGTACTCATGGCGTAAACTGATTCCAGAAAAGTCACTGTCAAACTGGTGACGTATTTGTATTTAAAGACAAACTATTTTTCATATCATAAGTCTTACTGAATTCTTCTCAAGCTTGAAAGAGGATTATGTCTTTTTCAACAGCTTGCTGTGTAGTTTATATCTTAAATGTTTCCCAAAGGTCCACCTGCTAAGGGTATATCCCCTATGAAGGCACTATTGTCAGCGAGTAAGCCTTAAAGGGGTAGAGCAGAACAGGACATCTGTTGGTCACAGAGCATGCCCCTGAAGGGAATGTTATGTCTGTAGCTCCCTTCTCGATTTCTTAACTTCTCAGCCATGAGGTGAGTAGCATTGCTGTCCACATGTTTCTCACTGTGATGTTCCTTCACAGACTGCAGCACGGTGCAGTGATGAGTCATGGGATGGCACCTGACAATGTGCATCTAAATGAACCTCCTTTCCCTATTGATCAACTTGAGATGCTTTTCTAGTAGTTCAAAGCTGAAGGCCACGGGTTCTTTTGTGTCTCTAGTCACCTTAATTGTTAACTCGTAAGAAGAGTGTAATCCTAGGAAACAAATAATGCACCAAGATTCTTCCATTACAGACCTGGAAAATTAAAATATATGGTATAATTATCTTCTAAAATTTTGTATCTATATATCAATTTTAGGATGATCCTGAAACAGAAGATCTTATTTAAATTTATGAACTAGAGACCATTATAACATTTCTCATTGTGTTTATAAATGTATTTGATAGTTTTTAATGTGACTATTTTTTGGGGGGGGTGGTCTGTCGCTTTTGTAGAAATTTGGAATTTGGTCTGATTTCTTGTATAGCTCAATGTCTCTGGACCACCCTCCTACCTTCCCCTTTTCCACATGCCTCTCTTTTTTCTCCTTTCCCTCCTTTGTCCTTGCCTTTCTTGTTCCTTGCCCCCTCCCTCCCTCATTCTCTTTCTTTCCTTCTGTTAAGAACACTTGACATGATGTGACATCTTGACAAATCTGTGGGTGCACCTAGTAGCATTATTAGTTGTAGTCAACATGTTGTACATTGGTTCTCAGTAACTTCTCTTGCATAATCTAAGCCCAATGACTATTGAAAATCATGTTTCTGTTTCCTCCTTCCTCTTACCCCTGGAAATTTGTATTTTCTGCCTCTCTGTGTTTGAGTATTTTCAGTTGACTTACATAAATAGAGTCATTAAGTACTTACCATTCTAAGACTGGTTTATGTCCCTTAAAGTGATGAATTCAAGTTTGTCTATGCTGCTGCTCATGGAAGTGCCATGGATATCGCTCTGTATAAATAAGATGCTGATTGGCCAGTAGCCAGGCAGGAACTATAGGCAGGACAAGCATAGAAAAGAATTCTGGGAAATGGAAGGCTGAGGCAGAGAGAAGCTACCAACTGCCACCATGAGAAAATGTTAAGATACCAGTAAGCCACGAGCCATGTGGCAACTTATAGATTAATAGAAATGGGTTAATTTAAGATATAAGAACAGTTAGCAAGAAGCTTGCCATGACCATACAGTTTATAAGTAATATAAGTCTCTGTGTGTTTACTTGGTTGGGTCTGAGTGGCTGCGGAACTGGCGAGGGAGAGAGATTTGTCCGGACTGTGGGCCAGGCAGGACCATAAAAACTCTAGCTACATGGAAGACTTTGTTTCTTTTGAAAAGCTTAATGATATCCCATTTTAGGTATATCTACCACAGTTCTATATCGTTTCTTCTGTAAGTGTATATTTGGGTTTATAAAATCAGTAGTATGGAGGTTACTTGAAAATTTAAAAGTATGCATTTTAACATGTATGGGGAGCATAATGAACTAATATGATTAGTTTCTTACATTTATTAAGAAATTTGTTGGGTGGTTTGGGGTTTGGGAAGGATCTCAGGGGATTTAGTGAAACCATGATGCTTATATAGTGTATAAAAATGATTTTTTTCAGTTAAAAAGTTAATTAATTATTTTTATTTCATATAACATTAAAATTTAACTTAATTCTATAGAACCTATAATGGAACTTTACTTCTATTTTCCTATAGGAAGCTATTTAAATTTAGCAGTAAAATTAATAAGCAAAACAAATCATATTTGGAGTTAAAAACAAAATCAATTTTTGCTCCATTGCCTTCAAGTCCTTTTCTGAAATAAGAGAAACTTTAGAAGTGCTATTTGTACTTGATAAAATGAGAATAATTAGAAGACAGAGAATAGAGGTTTTTGCCCTTAACTGACCTACAATCTTTCAGTCTCAGAAATACATAAGTAGGAAGATTCTGAAACAACTGAACCAAGTAGAAATTTTACATGCCATGAGAAGACTATTTTCATTGCTGTCAATGAAATGTCTAGGCTAAGCCACAATAGTGGGGGAAAACAACTTCAATACTTTATTCTGTGAAAAATAGATATGTTTATTGTTTGTGCAATAAATAAATACATTTTTGTTTGAACTTTTCTAAGTTTCCTTGGCCTTGCTGTTTTAGTGAATGCAGAAAATAAAAATCACTAGATGTACTAGAAAGCAATATGTGGACATTACACCAATGTGCTTCTGTTACTAAGGCACTCTAAGGGCAAACCATGGTCTATGGTGGCAAACATAAAGAAGAACACTTGATATCTTATCAGATTTGACTATGATACTCTGATTGACTGAAGTTATACTTTTATGTTTATTGGTAGGTAATTTAATTTAGAAAATACTTATCTTTGAACATTTTTATTTTACTTTTGAAATTTCATACATGATACAATAAAATATGATCATATCTACCCTTCATTTCCGCCCTCACCTCCCCATATGCTCCTTAATATTCCTCTTCTCAACTTAATGTGTTTTTTTTCTTTTTGATAATGTACTAAGTCCACTTAGTGCTACATATATGTGTATGGGTGGGGAGGACATCCACTGGAGCATGGGGCATCTACCAATCCCCATATCCCCATAAAGAACAAGTCTCAACTACCAATCCCTGAGCTGCAGCAACCATAGAACACCAGTAGCTCCCCAGCATAAGGAAAGGCATGGCTATTATCTACTGTATCTATATTGGGACTTTAGATGGCTTGCTCTTGTATGGTTTTTGCAGGTTACTACAACAGTATTGAGATCATGATTGTAAAAGCCATGTCTTGTCCAGAATACAGACTTGAAAGCATTATATGGCATTCCCTGGCTTTTGCATTCTTTCTGCCCCTTCTTCCACAATATTCTGTGGAATTAATATAATGTCTCATTAAGGACTAGAGATTCATTATCTTATTCTCACTATTTTATAAATCATACATTATTTAAAATACAAACTATATTTTTTTATTTCAGACATTCCTAACTAAAGTGACTTTTCTTTATATAACTACTCAGTCACACTCTTAGACTATAAATCATCTTTATTACTGTCAAAAATCAGTAAGTTCATTGCGATTTTTTATTTGCCCATTTCTCATTAATCCACTCCTTTACCTCACAGTAGAAAACATTACTTAGAAAGGATGAAATAGCCTTTCTTTGAAGGGGAAAATACTGAAGACGTTCTTTTCTCTCTTCCAGAAATGTACACACTATTTTGTGATTAAGTGACCAAATGCAATTTTTTTCTGCAAAACGTTCACATTATTTCTTTGGATTGCAGATAAGCCCATAACTTTAACAGTGGGTTAATAATAAACAAAGTATTAGTTGTATCATATCAAATTGACGCAAAATCTTTTCCCTTTTAACTATTTACCAGTGGCATACATTTTATAGTTTCCTTCCTCCTTCCCTCATTCCTTCTTTCTCCTCTTCTTCCTTCTCTCTTTTCATTTTGTCCTTCCTTCCTTCTTTCCTTCCTTCCTTCCTTCCTTCCTTCCTTCCTTCCTTCCTTCCTTCCTTCCTTCCTTCTTTCCTTCCCGCCTTTCTTCATTCCTATCTATCCATCCATCTCTATAATTATAAGATGTCTGTGAATTCTTTGGAACAATGCAAAGTTATTATAGATCAGAAAGAATGTTGAGGTGACACCCATGTTATATGAGGACATAGAGGCAGAGGCAACACTGGCCTTAGGAAAAATAAAATTCTATGATAGATTAAAAAATGGAGGTATCAGAATTTCTAGTTAAAGATTTTTCTACTATGTATTATCTACTATGTATTATTCTACGATGTATTATTTAAATACTCATTTTCCAAACTTACCCTTGAATTCTTTAATGACTTTTTAAATGGCAATGACCCTGAATAGGACACACAGGTTTTTCTTGCCTCATTAAGCCTGGAAGGGGTGACTGTTCTGAGCCTCTCATGTTTTCTTCCATAAGGCAGAGAGTTAATAGCATGTGTGAATAAGGCATTTGCTTAATCCATCATATTGGAAAGCTTTCCCTAGACAATACTAACCCCATATTATATACACCTCTTTTATCACAAAAGGGCCCTGATATTACTTAGAGGAGAATTTAGCTCCCTTCTATGCGTAGTAGGTTAAGTGGCAAAATCTTTTCTAAACACTTCATCACAGGCTACAGTCAATGGTTGGTAGCAGATGCTGTAAGGTCAAGGATCCCAGGTGAATTTTCAGGTCATGACCTTTTGGGATTTGAAGGCAACACTCATTTCTCTTCCTTGTTTTTGTTGTTCTACAACACAGACCACATTTCTAGTAGGCCATAAATGGATATTAGTTGTAATAAAAAGAAACCCTCTGAATATATTTATTTATCTGCCATCAATTTATTTATTTTTGTGTTTTGTCATTGGGGAATATTCATTCCTTAGACTAGGAAATAAAGGGCTTACATTTTCCTTATTGACTAACATTGTGCTTTGGAGTCTAGCTTATATTTCAGGGTGTATTTGGAAGCTCATCCTTTTGGTGGATAATTGGCTCATGCAGTATAACTCTAGATTTTGGTTATCTTTCCTGGGACCAGGATGAGGTTTTTGACATTAGCCTCAGTTCTCTATGTGCTCATTTGTTTGTAACAGTTGGCATTGTATGATACCTTGCTGGCATATTTTCTTTGCCCTTATTAAAGGGCATCTCAGCATTGATTTATAGATAAAGTGGGCTGTATGTGCATAAACTATTCAAAATATCCAAAAAAAAAATTAATCAGAGCACCACACATAGGAAATCAGGCCCATTCTATGGACAAACATACAAATCTACACTCTCTTTTTGCCTACACATTTTCTTAACACATGAAACGCTGCCTTTCTAAGAAAAGGACAAGTCCACACTTGTCCTTTGTGGAGATGAGTCCACACCCTCGTGCTCGTCTTCAGTCCTCTGCAAACAGGAACATTGTTGATTTTATAGCTTTCACTCTTCAGGAATTCTCTTCACGTAATCTTACCTTTATCTATGACCACAGCTACATCATTCTGAATGAATGTACAATTCTTCTTAATAGAAGCATATATAGATTGAATTTCAAAATATATGTGCATTCATGTAGAGACTTTGCCTTACTGTACTCTTTATTTTTTAAACAATCACACACAAAATCTTGAGATTAATTATACAATATTGTTTCTGTTTGCATACTTATTCCAATATAGCTCAATTAATAAATATTTTGATCAGATATAGTAACATATAAGTATGTGTCAAATCAAACATTTGTAAAGCTCAACTGTCACTATGAGACCAATTATTGAATTCATCTTCATAGCACTTCAAAGTGTTTCTGCTTGTGCTGTATGTGAAAGCACCTTTAACTCATTTTCTCACCTGTCTGGTCAAATTCACTGTTTTCTGCCTATGTGTGCGATATATAAATATAAAGGAAAGGGCAGCCATTTGCTGGCACCTCGGGGCACTGAGAAAGAAGAATGTTTCCTTTGCCCTTGACTTATGTTAAGTATTCCGCTCAGGTTAGAGAACATGCTTGTCTGATTTTCTGCCCTATTTTTCTTTGCCAGAGCAGATAGAATATGCTTATCTAGTAAAAGCACTCCAGAGCAGCATTAAGCCAGGACACCTGTGGAGCTTGTCAACAAGGTTCTCAGACAGGTTACTGGCTGTTGGAACAGCTTGAAGAACAGAATAACAAGCATTCTTTGGTGTGGAAAATGTGGATCTCTGTGCTTTCACATGAAAGAAGAGAAGTTGATCAACTAACTGGATGAGGGAAAGGAGGAAGTATTCACTTTCTTCCCATTTCAAAACTGGTCAGTAATCTATAGCTTTGTTTAGAAATCCACATCCCAGGAGAATTGCCATTACCAAAATGTAAGTATATGAACAGGACCTGGTTCACCTACTAGGATTTTAATATTTGGAGACTTGAAGATAAATGACATTAATTTGTTGCAAGTAGTATTTGAGTTGCTGATCCAAACTTCCCATTTATAACAAGAACTGATCTATAAATAAAGCGAGAATTGTGATTTCCTATTCAATTAATTCATTTGGAATTTTTATCATAATCAAAGTAGCTTGTCATTAGATTAGGAAAACGATTTAAAAGTTTGTGAATATTTTGGATAACACAAACTGTATTAATTCACATTTAGATAATTTGATTAATGTTTAACAGGTAATAAGATGTATTAAGCTCCAAGGAATATGATAGCATTATAACCATTATTCATGCATATGTATTTGGTATTCATGTGTGTATAGGGTTCAAATGGATGCTGGTGCATGTGTGCAGTTAGTTATATGTGATGAAACTCAAAGTTGATGTAGAGTGTCTTCCTCCACTGGTTTCCACTTTGTTTATGGAAATGGAGTCTCTTGGTAAATCTAATGCTTATCAGTTCGATCGAGTCTAGCTAACCACCTTGCTCCAGTGTTACCCTCTTCTCTGCCTCCGTCGTCTTGGTATTACAGAGGGCCATCATACCTTCTGTTTCCAGCTTTCATGCAGTCTCTGAGAATCTGAACTCATGCACTCACACTTGCATTGCATGTACATTATCTATGGGGCCATCTCACAGTCTTTATTTTCACAACTTTATTCAACATCTGAGTTCACAATGGAAAAATTATAGAAAATACAATTATAGAAATTCACAATGGAAAAATTATAGAAATTACAAAGTTTCTATGAACAAGATAGTTTTTTGTACAAACTAGATTATTATTTTTGGGCTCTAAACTCGGTGATTATCTTTTCTCCTATTGGAATAAAAGATGTGCTTTCATCTTTTGTGCCATGGGTCATTTGTGGAAAGTGAATGTAGAATATTGTGAATACAGAAACGAAGTGGGCACTTGAATCTATATTTTACTACACAATATGAAATCATTATTTCAGAAGCCATAGATGCCAACTTAGATTTAAAATAAAAATTTCTAGCTTTCAGAATGTATGGCATTTGATAAATAAATCAGTTTTTACCACTAAATAGCAAGGAATGATGCCCAAGACACCTGCAACCAACCCTCAGTGCTTAAAGGAAAAGGGGAAGAATAATTTCAAACACTAAATTATTTCCCAAAGGTTTTGCTCCTGGCTTTTTAATAAATTGCGAACTTCAAAGGCAAAATAATTTACTATTTGCTCTAACAGTTATATTAATTTCTGTTTAATGAAGTTAATGACTGTGGGAGAAAATAAGCGTTAGTTTACAGAAGCATGAAAAGAAGAAAGCAGAGCGTTCAAATGTGACAGCAGCTTCCCTCAGAGTGAACCATCACTGGATCAATTCTGGATCTGAGAGTACAGGTTTGAAAAAGGCAGCATAAAACTGTCTCCTTAAGTGCTTAAACATGATTATGTGTTAAACTGATTTTTTAATTATTACCTAAAGTTTAAAAACTATATTATGTTCATACTATATCTCCAAAAGTAGAGGCATACATTTGCTAATCCATAACAAGGGCCCTATCCAGGAATTCACATAACAAACATCCCTTTCAGCCTTCCATGCTGAAGTCCTGTATTCTGTAAATGGCAGACAATACATCACTATGACCTCGCTGGATACCTACAGCTATGCTATGACATACAGGAGTTTCCGAGCCTTAATGATGGACACAAGGAATAAAGTGATAGGTTAAAATAATCATGGATTGACAAGTTTCATGAACTAGGGTTCCAGCACACAAGCTTGCTTTGAATTAGAGCTGTGCCTGGTTTTTGACACCTCTTTACCCTGTATACAACTTTGGGAAAGTCTTGTAGCTCTTTATGTTTGGCAAGTAATCACACTTGGAAAATGGGGATGTTATGTGTGCAGTACTCTGGATAGTTGTTAGAATTCCATAAGATACTTAAATGTCTTACAAGCAACTCCCATGCTTGTAGCTAGAGTTTTCCTGCCTGGCCCACAGTCAGGACAAATCTATCTCACCTGCCAGTCTCACAGCCGCTCAGACCCAACTAGGTAAACACAGAGACTTATATTGCTTACAAACTGTATGACCATGGCAGGCTTCTTGCTAACTGTTCTTATATCTTATATTAATCCATTTCTATAAATCTATACCTTGCCACGTGGCTCGTGGCTTACCGGCATCTTTACATGCTGCTTGTCTTGGCAGTGGCTGGCAGTGACTCCCCCCGCCTTCCTGTTCTTTTAATTTCTCTGTTAGTCCCACCTATACTTCCTGCCTAGCCACTGGCCAATCAGTGTTTTATTAGCAACACATTTGCCATACATAACATCCCACAGCACATGCTTTAAATTATGTTTAAGAAAATTTAATGATCATTTTTGCTTCAACACACACTTGTCTACATGTCAAGATCCAATACTAGCTCTCCTGAGATATGTTATGTCTGATTATTAGCTCTTTTGTATTACCTTATCTATGTCTCAAGAGCTGTTACTAAATACCAGTGACATTATGTGACCAATAAGTCCAGTGTGCTGGGTATCCACATGAAGATGAACTGGTAGATATGTGAATTCACGAAATTCAGTGCTGAGATGAACCTTTAGCTCCTTTCTCTAAGAAATGACCCTGTTGTATCAGTTACATCCAGGATAAAGTAGAGAATCTTGATAAGAATAAACAAATGACACATTTTGGGCAATAATTCAATGAGCAAAATGCTTGTTAACATGGTTGTGTTTGGTGTTGGAGAGATGCAATATTTAAAGCTCTTGCAAAGAACCTGAGGTTAATTTCCAGTGCTCATACAATGGCTCCCAACCAACATCCAATGTCCTCTCTTGTCCTCCATGAGCTGCTCCAAGCATGCAGTGCACATAAACTCATGACAGCTCACAATTATAAACACAAAATAGCTACTTTGAAAAATAGTCATGCTTCTCATATGATGTATAAAATAAGATCCATCAAAAAGTGGATAAATTCTGTAAATCTTATACTTACACAAACAAACACACAGATGAGTTTAGGAGATAGAGATAGATACACACACACACACACACACAGAGAGAGAGAGAGAGACAGAGAGAGAGAGAGAGAGAGAGAGAGAGAGAGAGAGAGAGAGAATTTGTTGCTCTGTTGCTCTTCCTCATAGTCGAATAAATTATCCATAATTGCCTTTTATTTATTATTTATCTGTTTGTCCTCTTCTATGTATATTCTAGGGTCATCAGGGGTTCACAGTGTCTGAATTTCCTCTATCATTTATACTATTTAATTCTTAGTATAGTATAATAGGAGTTAAATGAAATTCCCAAGAGTTGAGGAAATTTATGAGAGATAAAATTCCAAAGCAACTGTAAACAGCTGAGTGAAGGACCTTATGCAGTTCACCAGCAATTTCACTGATAATGAATGAGGTCATTGTATTTTGTTGTTAATTGTTAATCTCTATATTACTTGCTGTCAGGAGACTGGAGCCATACTGATCAAATTATCTTGCATATTTATTCATTTGGAATTATTTTTCTTCCTTAGCCTCCTTCCAGGTCATGGTTTCTTGACTTTAGAGCTCAAACTGAGAAAGTGACACATAGAAACAAACTCTGATTCATAAATATTCTTGGGGAACTGGCTATTTCCAAAATGAAGGAGTTTCCTAATCTTACATTCTGTATTAAGTAATTCCAGACTGATATGAACAAGAAACATGCACACACGCTACTAGAAAAGACAAGTCACTTTTTTCTTTCAGGGAAAAAAATCTCTATTCATCTACTTTGAGAATAATGCCTGGTTTAATTTTTTTCTTTTCTTTTTTTTTTTATAAACAGCTGAAATTTATTTTCCAAAATCAAGATACCAGAGGACTCAGTTTCCTGTTTCATAGATCATCCTTGTCCTAATTTGCTTTCTATTTCTGTGATAAGCCCCATAACCATGACCACCACTGCCATGGTGGGTAAAGGGTTTGTTGTATCTTATAGCTAACAATCCTTCACGAAGGAAGGTCAGAGCAGAAACTCAAGGCAGAAACCTAGAGGTAGGAGCTGATGCAGAAGTCATGGGGGAGTTCTGCTTATTGGCTTGTTCCCCATTGCTTGCTTAACTTGCTTTCTCGTACAGTCTAGGACAACCTGCCTGTGTTGACTCCACCCACAGTGGGATGGGCCCTCTCACATCAATTATTAATCAAGGAAATTTCCTGAAGGCCAATCTGTTTGGGGGTATTTTCTCAATTGTGATTCCCTCTTCTCAGATGATCCCAGCCTGTGTCAAGTTGACAAAAAACTAACCAACACATTCTTTCTGACTGTTTTTCCAGATGGTACAAGGTGTAGCGTTCCTTCTAAATCTCCTTAACCAAAGTACGAACCCCTGTTGTAGATACAATATCTGAGCTCTTAGCCATTGAAGAGTTGAGGTTATTGTGTTAGTTGACCAAGCTAGTTTATTTTGTTATGTCCAGTTGTTTCTTTTAGGGAAGCAATTGTTAAATAAGATATGAAAAGCATACTGGCAGTGAGAAGGAGCTCCAGACAGTGAAGCTGCATTGGCTTGGCATGTCACTTGACCTCTGAGGTCTGCTTTCCTAGTCTATGGAATGGGAGTGGTAAGTGTGTAATGAAAGGGACAGGAAGTTTAGGGGATAAAGGAGGCAGAAACTGTGTGTAACTTTAGATTGCTTGGTCCCTATGACTTAGCAGCAATATGTTTTATTCGGATAATGTGGTAGGTGGAGGAAACACTCGGCAGTTAAGAGCATGTACTGCTCTTGCAAAGGACCCAAGGTTGGTTCACAGGGCCATATCATGTGGTGGTATTGTGTTCCCCAAAATATTGTGTACCTTAATAAACTTATCTGGGGTCAGAGACAGAGCAGCCACAATATTAAACATGAGGATAGGCAGTGGTAGCACACGCCTTTAATCCTAGCATTCCAGAGGCAGAAATCCATGTGTTCAAGGATACACCCAAGCATGGTGACTCACGCCTTTAATCCCAGAAAGCGAGCCTTCAATCCCAGGGAGTGGTGGTAAAAAGCAGAAAGGTATATAAGGCGTGAGGACCAGAAACTCGAGGCATTTGGCCTGGAGAAGCATTTGGCCTGGAGAAGTATTTGGCCTGGTTAAGCATTCAGGCTTCTAACAGCAGTTCAGCTGAGAGCCATTCGGGTATGAGGACACAGAGGCTTCCAATCTGAGGAAACAAGACCAGCTGAGGAACTGGTGAGGTGAGGTGGCTGTGGCTTATTCTGTCTCTCTGACCTTCCAGTGTTCACCCCAATACCTGGCTCAGGTTTGATTTTATTAATAAGACTCTCTAAGATTCATGCTACAATATCAGGAGGTTCAGGACTCTGTAACTTCAGCCACAGAAGATCCTATGCCCACTCTGGCCTTGAGAACACTGTTACTCATGTGTACACTCTCCCTCAAACACAAGCACATACACATAACTAAAAATAAAAGAAAACATCAAATTAAAATCCTTACCAGATAATGCAAGCAAGCAAGCAAACAAACAAACAAACAAACAAAAAACAAACAAACAAAAAACAAACAAACAAACCACATAATTGGGGACATCTTAGCGTAAAGTTCAAGGATATCTGACAATAAGTACTTTGTTCATGGTCACCTGAAAAACAATCTTCAATTAGTAAGTTGTTCACACTGCTTTCCTTTGTATTTGAAAGCCCTTTCAAAATAAATCTAAATCTCTGTCTATCTATCATCTATCTATCTATCTATCATCTATCTATCTATCTATCTATCTATCTATCATCTATTTTTCACAGTCTACTAAAGGTGTACATCATAGTTCAATATTAATCTTTTGTGATGGAGAAAAGGAATAATTTACCAAAATGACTCAGGAACCTGATAGACTTGGTGGTCATATGAAATCATAATACTTATATTGGAAAGCTGTTTTCTTCTCATGCAGTACATAAACCTGCTGCTAGAATATTATATGGGGGACAATAAGACAAAATTCAGAATACAAATGTGATTGGGGAATAAAATTAAAACTGGGAAGACACAGACCATCCCTGACACTGATCAGCTATTTTATGGAGAAAGAATGGAATTCTGGGATTCCTTGTAGTAGGCATAAGAGTGTTACTAACTCTATAAGGTAATTCTATAAGAAGCAACTACCTTTTACAAAAGTGTGTATAGCATCTTTTACTCTCAAAAGCAATGTAAATGACCCATCATCTCTGAATTTTATCATTATTTGTGTTGCCACTTTTCTCATGTGACTGTTCTCACACATGAAACATTATCTCAGCCAGGCGGTGGTGGCGCACGCTTTTAATCCCAGCACTTGGGAGGCAGAGCCAGGCAGATCTCTGTGAGTTCAAGGCCAACCTGGGATACAGAGCAAGATCCAGGACAAACATCAAAGCTACACAGAGAAACCCTGTCTTGAAAAAACAATTATCTCACTGTGAGTTTACATTGTGTGTGCACACTGTATGTGTGTGTGTGTGTGTGTGTGTGTGTGTGTGTGTGTGTGTGATAGGCATGGGGACTTGGGTATGTGTGTGCTACAACACACTTGTTGAATTCAGAAGATGTCTTATGGAACTGATTTTCTGTTTTCACAGTGGAATCAATTTCAGGGAAGTCTTGCATAGTAACACTTGTATCTACTCAGACATTTCACTGGCCCTATTTTTAGTGTTTGTAGGAACACCCTGTGGTGGTTTGAATGGGAATGTACCCCAAAGGTTAATATATTTATATACTTGGTTGAACTGTTTAATACGGATTAGATATTGTCTTTTTGGAGGAGGTGAGTTGCTGGGGGCAGGTCCTGAGGTTTCAAAAAATTCAAGGCATTCCTAGTATATCTCTTTCTGCCTCGTACTTATGGATCAAGTTGTGAGCACTCAGCTGATCCTGCCACCATGCTTTTGCTCTACTGTTACGGATTCTGTGATGGCTATTTTTGGTTGTCAATTTGACTACATCTAGAATTAACTAAAATTAAAAGATGGAGGGCATAAAATTGAAGGATTTTGCTTAAATTGATATAGGTAGATCCACTTCTAGTCTGGATCTTTGAAGTAGGCAGACACACACATTTAATCTGGATCTTGAGTAAGGAAGATACACTTTTAATATGGGCTACATCTTTTGGAAGCCTATATACAGACATGGAAAAGGGAAGCTTTTGTTCTTTGTCTGCTTGCTCTCACCTTGCTTCATACCCATTCCTTCACTAGCATCAGAGCCCACTGCTTTGGGACTCCAGTGTATACTAAAGACCAGCTGAGACATCCAGGCTTGTGGACAGAGTAACTATTGGATTTTAGAGTTTTCATTCACAGTTAGGCATTGGTAATGTAAGTTACTCTAATAAATTCCCTTTCTATATACACAGAGAGATTCATCCTATATGTTTGACTACTCCAGAGAATTCCAACTAATACAAACTCTAATGCTCTGAAACCATAAGCCCAAATCAAATACCTTCTTATATGAGTTGCCTTGGTCTGGTGTATTATCATAGCAAAATAAAAGTAATTAAAACACTGATAGAAAATTGGGGCAAGAATGAGATCATTGCTGTCACTGACAGGCAATGTGATGCTTAGGCCTTTAGAAATAGTTTGTGTAATAAATTTGGAAATGTTCGAAGACCAAATGTGTGTCAGAAGCTCAGGTTAATGGATGATTCTGTTTGAATGTAGGATAGAGGGTCATAGTACTGTGGATAGCAAAGTCTTTATAACTTTCACATATAAATGAGAACTCTATAGGGAAAAGGACTAGCAGCTATTAATTTTGATAAAACAAGGAAAATACTCACTCTCTATGTACCTGTTCTATATTCTGCTTGAAGTTTTAAGTGTCAGTCTAAGATAAAATGAAGTTCAAGGGGATAAAGACGAAAGAAAAAGAGTCATAGTATCCTCATTACACATAATATTTATTTTATGCCAGAAACTTTAAATCAAGTTTCTTATTCTTGGTGCTAAGTTTATTGCTAGCCGTTGGTTCTTCAGCCTGGAAGTCATTACTTTCTTTTTATCTCACATATTTATGTGGTGTAGAATTGCAGGAAAATACAAAATAATATATATTCTTGGGGAATTATCAGACAACCTTGGTATTATTTGTCTCTCAATTCTCCTTCACCATTTCTACCAACTTTCCTTCCATATAACTGAAGAACCATCCTGAATTTTTGTTTCCCAAGTCGGAGTGTCCCTCTATCTCAAATCCCTAATCAAAGAACGATGGACACCCAGTGAATGGTGTGACAAGGAGATTTGCCATGAGTTGCCCCCATCATTGCTTGTTTAATGCAACGTGGTGAGACCTGAAATGATATAATCATTAACGATAAAGCTGAGCTAACATTCAGGCCTTTCCTTGATAAAAATATATTCATATATTTATTGACTATATGTCTGTGGGCATATATATGATTAGATGGTAGTTTTCAGAAACCTCTTTTCACTGTCTGTGTCTTGGTAATTGAACTATGGTCATCAAATTTGAAGGGAAGCTTCTCTACCCATCATGTTATTTCTCTGGACCACATGAGAAATCTTTTGAATAAACATAAGGAACCATACTTCTGTAGAAGCTTGTTAAAACACACATGTCTAAAAACTATTTAAATGTCGTTACTGTACAATGGTGTAGTCAATACTCAAACTTGAAATCATGTGCTAACAAATAAAGCCTCCTGTAGAATTGAAAAAAAAAAAAACCAAGGAAAATATATTTAGCACATTTCCCAAAAACTATAGTGTGACTGAATTTATTGTATTTTAGTATCTTAATTGAAAATAAGTTCTTTTCCCATACAAAATATCTTGTCTACAGTTTTCCTACCTTTTACTCCTTCCAGTTCTTCCCTACCTCCCTTTGCCTCCAGATCCCCTCTCATTCTGTCTCATTAGGAAATAACAGGCTTCTATGAGATTAAAAACCAAACATGACAAAATAAAACATAATAAGATAAAACAAAAACCATCACACCGAGGCTAGACCAAACAACACAACAGAAGAAAACAGGCCCCAAGAAAAGGCACAAGAATCAGAGATGCCCTTGTTCTCACACTCAGGAGTCCCATAAAAACACCAAGGTGAAAGCTATGCTATGTTATGTAAAGGACCTAGTGCAGACCTGTGCAGGTCCTGTGCTTACTGATTCAGGCTCTTTGAGTTCATATAAGCCTTGCTCAGTTTATGCAAAGAGTCTTGAGGCAGAATTTAAAATAACAGTCCAGTAAATTTACCAGAGGAAATTTCAAGGAAGAAAAGCACTTAAGCTATGACATGGTCATTGGTGGCTTCTTTTAGCCAGATTTGTAGTGAAACTGTAGAATAAGGAACACAGGATAAAAACTTGAAAGGCATTCAGTGTACCTAAAAGCATGCAGTGGTAAGATTGTAGTCAAGGAAGTATGCTAAATTGAAGAGATTAGAATTATTTAAAAAGAGCTAAGCACTTCACTTTCCTCTGGGGCAATACAAAATTTTCCCTGAGAGCATTGCAAGAATTGACCAAACACCATCCATTTCAGGTGCCCAGCTCTAAATGCGTACATTCACTTAAAACTAATTACCAAGAAGAAGTTGCTCCTGGGATACCTTGCTGGCATAGTATTTCCTGCAGGCGTCTTCTGAGAAGGTGATGTGTGGATCTGGGAGCCTGCTCATTAAAGCTTTTTGACTAGTCCTGACCAGAATTGTCTAGTTAATGTCCCTGTCTCAGAACCTGGGAGATTCTAGGGAATCTTTGAAACATGCTCCCAAAGTATTTTTTTTTAATTTTTAAATGCATATTAAAATTTTAAAATCTTTTCCTCATTGCTTAAAAGCTAATGCAGATGATCCACATGTGTATTAAAGAATAAGTGGGTAAAACAATATTTAAGTTTTTGTTTTTATTATAACATGTTCTCTTCCATACCATGTATTCATTGAAAATGATAACCAAGCAAAACTATGAATTATTTTTGCAATTTAAAGAACATCATGTGATTTTTATTTTTGTTCTCTCCCTATCCTCCAGATTCATCCTCATTACCTTAGGATGGTAAACCATCTGGAAACATCCTGAAGACATTAGTAAATTCAATACTTATTTTGCATTTTCTTTTGAATTAGGATCGTCAATCTCTTGGATTTTCGTATGTTCTTTCAGACGCAGGAATTATTAATTACTTATGGAAAGAATAACTATGCATTGGCAGTTATGATTTTTTGGTCTGAGGGGACTGTTTGTGACTCCTGGCTGCTCAGAACACTGGAGCCCTTAGAGTTGGTCTGGGTGCTCAAGGGAAGGCTAGGAAGTTGATTCCCAGTGTCTTTCCCCTAGAGTGATACCTTTGAGAGAGACTGAGTTGAAGGTCCATGAAGAAAGAATACTTTTTCAAGAACCATTGAAATTCCATCCTCTTTGGAAAAATTCTTAGAGATTTTTGTCTATGAAGTTTTCTTATTTTATCATTTCACTTGAAATAATGGAGGTTAAGGCCCAATGCCAACTCTTTGGGGCTCCCTATTTCTGTGTTTGAATCATTCTCGGGTATCTGGCATTGGTTATGCTGTCAAGCTTGGACTGCTAATGTAAAGAGAGCTAGACATCTCTGTCCATTGCCTTGTCATGCAAAGTGCTTCCTTTAAGATGGAGATCAGTCTAGGCACTGCTACTAATGTGAGCCAGCAGAACCCTGGGGAACGTAACAGAGTGCAAATTTGAAGTACAAGTTTAGTGGGATCCCATGACACTCCTTCCTTCTCTTTTCCTCACCAGGTTTCTTCTCTCTGGAGTTAAAGGCCTCTAAAAACACTTGAGATGAAGTGGTTTCTCCTCACACATTAGCTTTGACAGGTAGCATGCTTGAAAGAGTATATTCTTATAGTTTTCAGTTATGGTGATTTAATGTTGTTGCTGCAAAATAGAATAGTCTGAGTGATACTTGAACAGCAATATCATTATATAGTAACATCATCTACTCTCTTGAAATGGATTCCCCAAACTGTCTCAGATACTGTTAAAGGCACATGTGAATAACACTGGTCTCTCTGTGATTTTAATATAGTTTACAATGTTTTTGTTGTTGTCATTTTAAGGGTAGTTGTGTGCTTGATACAATGTCTACTTCCTTGCCTTTCCTCCTTACATGTCAGAGGAAATTTTCTCTAATCTTACTGTCAGACTTCCACTCTTACTTTTCTGTATGACACAGTTAGCACTAATGATAACCTGGACCGGTCTTCCTCACAAACACAAAAAATCAAACCCAACAAGAGTTTTTGACCCATCAATTGAAGCACGTATTTTCTGGTTTATGGTATTTATATCCTGCTGTGGAATGTGCTGTATGGCAAATGTGTTAGTAAATAAAACACTGACTGGCCAGTAGTCAGGCAGGAAATATAGGTGGGACTAACAGAGAGGAGAATTGAGGGAACAGGAAGGGAAGGGGGAGACTGCCTGCAGCCGCTGCCAGGACAAGGAAGATGTAAGGTACCAGTAGCCATGAGCCACGTGACAAAGTATAGATTAATAGAAATGGGCTGAATATAAGAGTAAGAGCTAGACAATGATAGGCCTGAGCTAATGGCCAAGCAGTTTAAATAATATAAGTGTCTGTATGTTTATTTTATAAGTGGGCTGCGGGACTGCCGGGGCTTGGCGGGACTCGGTGAGAAAACTCTCCAGCTACAATATCCACAACAGAAAGTGGCATCACTTCTATTGCCAATGCTTATAATCATCAAACATGTCATAAGTACTCATGTTACTTGGTATTCTCTATGTCACAGGGCAGGAAAGGCAGTTTACAACAAGTATACAAGAAGGAAAAGAAATTTCTCTTGGAACGTTTCATTACACCTCAAAGATATTGTTGTGCTAAAAAAATAAGCATCTTTATTTTGGAATATCACAAGAAAGTGTTTGGTGAACCCACATAAAGTCATTAATCACAAAGAGTTTACCCTTAATTATGGTAATTGAGAGACTGTTCAAAATATGTTTTATATTGTTCTTATTTAATAATAATAAAAAACACCTATTGAGAATGATGTTTCTCATACAGATTCTACCTCTGTTGTTGAATTTTTAAAGTGCATTTTTTTTTACAAATGTCTTGAACACAATTTTTTGTCTGTTTTTTGACAGATTCTATCCCTTGCCTTGCATACAAACTTCCAGAATTATTCTGCATTTAGATCATCTACCCTGAGGTTCTTGAACATCCTTGTCTAGGGGTTGAGATCTGGCATTTGGTTGTCATCTGTTAGCTCATTTCTGCTCCTGAAAATTCAATTCAGTGGGCATCCAGAAGGATCGGTGATACTCCTCAAAGACTTCTGATCACCATTCATTGTTACCAGCTCTCACTTTACATTCTAATTATAAAATATATAGTTAGTCTTTCTAAATATATATGCTATATGATACTGGAAGATCCTAGCTCAAGAAGAGAAGTACTGAAGATTCATTAGTATTTGACTGATACTCCCTAGATTTAAAAAAATGTAGTTTCTTTTAGTATGCATGTGCAGGCAAAAGACTTAGATGCTAAATAATTATAATTATTTTCTCCTGATAAGAGTACATGTGAACCCTACCTGTGCTACTCAATTAAACTTCACATCATACTGTTTTTATACTTCTGCATAATGAGGCTGTGCTCTTCAATTGGCCTGTAATCATACATGGTGTGTTGCCTGTCAATGAAGTCAAGGGCAGTTGGAAAAAATAAAAGCAGCAGAAACAGATTCCAGGGGAGTAGCAAACTGACTCCTGGACCCAACTATGCATCGTGACAGTAGGGTACAAGGATGGTTGCAGTGAAATTCATAGGACCAGGTTTCATCATTCTTTTCTAGAGGATTTCTTTCTATGTCTTGGAGTTCCACAAGTTAATGTACAAATCTGAATCTTTCAAACTAAAGATTAATTGATTTTGTTGCAACCTTTTAAAAACACATATATGCATATGCACATAATAACAATTAATGAAAAAAAGGCCATGAATTTGAAAGAGAGAAAGAAGGAGTATGTGGGAGCCATTGGATGGAGGAAAGGGAAGGGAGAATTCTTCTAATACATTATAGTCTTAAAAAATAACACTAGATAAACATAATGGAAAAAAATTAAACTCACACAAAGCATAATAGCCAGCATTCCATTATCCATGATTGTTTACACATTAATGATTTTATAAGCTTCAAAAAGGAATCATGCATAAACACCTTGATAAAATTTTAAAGATATATTCTAGGAAGAGATCTATGTTTGACAGTTTTCTAATTGGACAAATTGTCTCCAAAAAAGCTTCACTAAAAGTTTGCCCATAAGTTCCCTTTTCAATTGCTTTTGTTAAAGTAATATAGGATACGATTCTGCATTCATGGCTTACATAAAATCCTTGAAATCTCTTACTCATATGCAACTTCATTGTTGTAGCAGAATAGACCAAGGGGCCACTATGCAGGTTGAAGGGGACTGGAACTATATATATTATTATATAGTTATAACCTTGCAGGCTTTGATCCTGAATGAGTTATTGAGATATTGCTGTCCCGAATAAAATGTATACAAGGCTTTGGGTTAGGTAATTCTGGCACAATTAGAGCCTGCAAGTTGTGTTTTAGAGTTGGAGTAGAGAAGACAGCATAAAACTTGATTGTTCATAAAGAACAATACAGTGTAAGAATTTGAGTTCTAGTGTTTTCTTTAAATGTAATGTGCTTTTTCTTATGGATATAAAATATTTCTAACTTAAATATTGAAGTGGTATTATATGTCCTAAAATGACATAAAACAGTGACATATTTATTAACCACCATATTGTGGCGTATTCACTCATATTTTATTGAATAAATGTAATCAAGTTACTTGGTGAGATGACAATAACTTTAACCATCTCTGGAGAAAATATTGAAGAATTAAGACCAAGACTACAATCTGTGAGGATGATTTTGTTCCCACAAAAAACAACTAACACAAAACAGAAGGAAAATCTTTAAGAAAATAACCATAACTTTGTAAAGAAAGAGATTTGAAGCCAGAGACAGACACTGAACTGAACACAATGTTTTATAACTATGGCAGTTCCCTTTCCACTTACAGACCTGGTCAGTACTCTGCTGGCCTGGCTCTTCCCTCACTTTCACTGGAGAAGCAGAACAGGTAAACCAGACAAGGTAGAATGGCCTCATGGATGACCTCAGGACTGGTGTGGAGATTATACAAGCAGATGGCTTAATGTTGATGTTGCAATAGATCTACAGATTTATAGATTGCAAGAGAAAAATTAGACAACTTTGAAAGAAAAACAAGCAGATTGGAGAAATTTCAGTGGTTTTTAATATTGTGCAAATTTGAGTTTATGGGATATTTCTGAACTCAAAGACATGTAGCATATACCAAACTAATAGAGGTATTTGGGATATATTCTCTAAACTTTTGAGAAAATATATGGTACAATTTTTATCACTTAATTCAATATGATAATAAAAAGCTTCACCAATAAAATTAAAAAAGCACAGCTATAAATATGTGGAAGAAAGAATACTGATGCCACAGTTTTTAAATGCTACAATAACTCATAGAATACCCAGAGATATGTAAAGCCTTAGAAATTATAAACATATTTTGCAAAGCTGTTGATAAATTTGAATACACATGTACAATCACAGACACAATATTCTTCTATATTAGAAATAATTGAACCTAAGAATGAAGTAAATGTTTATTTTTATACCAAAAACTCCTACATGATGCAGAATGCCTGCCTTTTCCTTGTGTGTGAATGTGTTTACATGTGTGCAAATGTATATTTACATGTATGTACAGAACACAGGTTGGATTCAGGTATCTTCCATAATCACTGACTAGTTTATTTACTGAAGCAGCATCTCTCACTCTACCTGAAGGTCACTGATTCCCTAGTCTCACTGGCCAGCTCTGCCCCAGAATCCCCTATATTTGATTACTGGGTGCTGCAATAACAGGGGTAGGTAGAACAACCATTTTTTTCTGATATTATATACAGATGTTATTCAACAAGCTACTCAACACGTCAGAGTACCTTGCAGCTAAACTGTAGAAAAACACTAAAATCATCTGTATGGACATTTTAAGCAATTAATGGGACAATACAATTAAAAGGGAGAAGTATATTATGATAATGGACCTAATGATATAACATAAGTTCCATAGTTTCATCCAAAAAATCTAATATAGTAAAAATTTTCTACTCTAAAATGTGCATAGAAAACTTATAGGTAAGTGGTAAAGCACTGGGTTCTATCCTAGTTCCTTCAAAATAAAAACTGTAAGATGTACGTAAGTTACTAAAGTCTCATTAAAAATGAGGTTAAGGTTTTTGTGTAGAATTTCAAACTTGCTCTGTAAAACTTATAACACACTTAATGTCTATTAAAAACATCAAATGTCCAGCCCCAAATCTGATTCTCTATCAGGTCCCAGCACACCAGAGCTTAGGAAATATCTTGGAAGAGGAGGCATAAAAAATATAAGAGCTTGTAGACGGGAAGAAGTACTATCAAGAAAGTAAACAAAAGGAAAGGACATGAAGTTGAGAGGGAGATGTGTGGCGAGGACACTGGGGAGACAAATGTAGGAAATAGTGGGGAAATATGATCATATATCATTACATAATGCATGAAATTCTCAAGATAAATAAAACTTAAGTCTTAGTTAGGTTTCTAGCACTGTAATAAAACACCATGACCAAAAGCAAGTTGGAGAGGAAAGGATTTGTTGCATCTTACAGCTTGCAGCCCATTATCCAGGGAAGTCATGGCAGGAACTCAAGAAAGGAATCTGGAGATAGAACCTGATGCATTAGTCCATCTAGTACTAATACTTACTAACTTGCTCCTCATGTTTTTTTCAGCCTGTTTTCTCATAGCACAAAGGACCATCAGTCAAGAGGTGGCACCCCACACAGTGAGATAGGACCTTCCACAACAATCATCAAGTGAAAAAAAAAAAGTGGGGGCACCATAGGCTTTCCCACACATCATTCTAATGGGGCATTTTCTCAAGGACGGTCCCATCTTCCAAAATGACTTGAGTTTGTTCCAAGTTGGCATACAACTAACCAAAACTATTTATTAATACTATATTTTACTAGCAACAGAAAATTAAAGAAGACTAGTGGTGATTGCTACATGTGTGCTGTGGATATCTGTATGCTGTGAATGTGCTGCTCTGATTGGTTAATAAATAGAGTTCTGATTGACCAGTAGCCAGGCAGGAAGTATAGGTGGGACAAAGAGAGAGAATTCTGGGAGCAGAAAGGCTAAGTGAGGAGATGCTGCCAGCCGCTGCCATGAGAAGTAGGATGTAAAGCACCAGTAAGCCATAAGCCACGTGGCAACTTATAAATTAATAGAAATGGGTTAATTTAAGATATAAGAACTAGATAGCAAGAAGCCTGAGCCATTAGGCCAAACAGTTTAAATAATATAAGCGTCTATGTGTTTATTTGGGTCTGAGTGGCTGCGGGCCTGGGCAGGACTGGAGATAACTCCAGCTACACATGTCCAGTGATTAAAAAAAAGATTTTAAAATATGATTAACATTATGTATCATTAGAGAAATGCAAATTGAAACAATGACATATCAAACGCATTATGAACTCTTTGATTGTAGAAACATGTGATTCTGACAATTTCATATGTTGGAGAAATAAGCATAGAAACTGTTGCTGGGAACATGCTAGATGTTGCAGGCATTGTAAAAGCAAATTCTTCATTTCTTATAGAACTAAATACATCCTTAGCAGATGCTCCTTGATATTTGCCAAATAAATTAAAAATTTGCAAAAAAAAAATGCACACTAATGTTTTGAACAACTCTATTCATAATTACTAACACCCAAAGTAATCAAGATCACTAAATAGGCAGATAAACAAACTATATTATATAAAAAATGGAACTTAAATGCTTTCAAAGAACAAAGTTTGAATACCACCAAAGGACATGGGAAAACCTTAAATTATACTGCAAACTGAAATAAGCCAATTTGAAAAGGTAAAGGTTGTGTGATTTTAATAATATAATTCCCTGGCAAAACAAAAGTGTTGAGACAGTAAAAAGATTAGTCATTGCTAGTGGTTCTACAGGGACAGAAAATGGATGGATAGGTACTTTTCAGGGGATCGAAAGGCAGTGAAACTAAAATTCTATATGGTATTGTCATGGTAGAGATATACCATTATCCACATGAGCCCTACTTTAATCATAGATTTTTAGTTAATAACAATACATCAGATCATTAATTATACAAAAATAGTAAATACATTAACAGTAAAAATATCTCAAGATGTTAATAATGAATGGGATAAGGGGCATTATAAGGTGTATGAGAACTTTTCACTCACTGTTATATAAAAATAAAAGTTCAGAAAAAGGAATGCCTAGAAGAGAAAGATATATATGGTTATGAATATTTTACACCAACATGTTATGTGAGATATTCCATAGAGATACAAACAAATATCTATTCTTATCATAGCACTGAGGGTGGAGCTAAGAAACTGTTCTACCAAGATCTTACCAATGATTCAGTGAATTTAGTAGGGTTACTTATAGGCACATGATGAGGGGTATTTATAATGCCATGGGTGGCTTGTGTAGCTTTATCACTAGATAGCTGCCCCAACATGGTGACAAATCACAGGGGTGGCATCCATTCAGTCCCCTGCATCTGTGTCAACAAAAAATCTCCTCTACTCTGGTAACTGTTTACTGTTACTTACCCTTACAGAGGAGCATCTTAAGTATATTTAAGATTTTAAGATTTTCCTTCTTCCTTCCTTCCTTCCTTCCTTCCTTCCTTCCTTCCTTCCTTCCTTCCTTTTCTTTCTTCTCTCTCTCTCTCTCTCTCTCTCTCTCTCTCTCTCTCTCTCTCTCT
>CABHPQ010167352.1:57838-82532 GCA_902168405.1 Peromyscus aztecus
TCTCTCTCTCTCTCTCTCTCTCTCTCTCTCTCTCTCTCTCTCTCTCTGAGAGAGAGAACAGCATTATGAGCATAGCCTATCTCTCCACAAGTGAGTTCCAATCATAAAGTTGCAGCTACACTGTATTATTTTGAAATGTAATTAATCAAGAATGAAAAATTGTGTCTAGAAAATAAATTTGGTCCTTTATTTCAATGACAATATAGAAAAGCTACCTTAATGGATTTAGCTCATAACGAAAACTATATGTCTCAGGTTCCTTCTTTCTTGCTGTGATAAACACTGGCCTAAATGAACTGGAGAAAGAAAGGATTTATTTCACTCTACTGTTTATAGTCCAGCATCGAGGGAAATGAAAGCAGAAATTCAATGCAGGGACCTAGTAACAGGAACCGAAGCAGGGACGACACAGGAATGCTGCTTACTGGATGGCTTCCTCGGACTTGCTCTTTCATTTCTTACAAAACCCTGTTCAGGGATGGCACCACACACAGTGGTTTAGCCCTCCCATCAACTGGTAATCAAGACAATGCCCCCCAGACATGCAGACATGCCTACAGGCCAATCTGAGGGAGGCAAGTCCTCTAACGAGATTCTGTCTGCTAAATTATGTCCAGGTTTGTGTCAAGTTAAAAAAAAAACTGTGATAGTAAATTCATGCTTTTACAGGTCAATAAGTTAAGGTACTTTTCTATTGTGTTTTGCCATTTTCCCTTTTATGCCCATTGATTCTTGTCATGTCTTTGGTTCTAGGACCTAACTGTGTTTTATTTGGATGGTATGAATGGAACTCTGTCCTAAGTTTATGCACTCGTATCTAATTGTATATGTCTTGTCACCTGCCTTTACGGCCATTAAAACTTCCCATAGCCAGGTTTTACCTCACATTACCAGGTCTCTGACTCTGTTGACAATACTTGGTTTGTTTTTACTTCATTTTTGGCTCTTTGTTTCTTTTCCAATTCTGGTAATGAGAAAGGAAGAAAGAGCTTGGACCAAAAATTTAGTATTATCCCTACATAATGTTTGAGCTAGATTATCAATTTGATTGGATCTGGGATTAACTAAGAGACATGCCTCTGGGTGATTCTAAGGGTGCATTTCTTGGATATGGAAACTGAGGGGTAAGACTGCCTTTCAGATTTGTTGGCATCTTCTGGCTCAACCCAGACATGAAGACATCTGAGGGTGAAGGTTTCGCCTGCCCATTTTCATCCCTTGCTAGTAAGTAAGTCTTATCTGTTGCTGATGATGCCTATGTTCACTGACACAAGAACATTGATTCTTTGGACTTCTGGATTGTATTATCCAGAGTCACACAGAGGAGAAGAAATCATCAGAATTCAGAATAAAGGAATCAATGTGTTTCTAAGAAACATGGCTATGCAGCTATATGAGGGACCATGCTGTTACCAGGCACAGGAACACACACACACACACACACACACACACACACACACACACACACACAATTTAGGTCACTGGCTATCCAGGATTCCCCAGACCTTCAGTGCCAGCATGGGATGGTAGTGGCATCCAACCTTGTGAGCTGAGTAGATTCTGGGTTCTCAGGATTTCCAGTACACAGACATACTGGACTCCCTAGCTGCAATGCATAAGCCAACATTCTGTTGGTTCTCTGCTTCTAGAGAGGAATAATAATCCACAGTATTGCTGTCTTCTCCCTAGAATGCCATGATTTTCTTTTCCCAGAACCCATTTTCTTTCTTTAAATTATGCGTTATTTATGATTCATTTTTTTTTAGAACATGAAAACTTCTCAAAATATCATAACCCATTTGATGAACTTTTGTAGATAGAATTCATACATTCTACATCTAATAATTTACAGGCATCTAAACATGTTACAGATCTTTGTTTCATCATACACTAATTTAATAATTCTATTGAAATTCAGCTAACATTTCTTATATAATTTGTTCTTTTCCTGTGTTTTGTTTATGATTTCATTATCTTCTAGAAGAACAGTTTTGTATATTTAATTTAGAAGCTTTGCCCTAACAACAGATAAAAAGAATCCATTCATCTACATTTCTACTTAAAGTAAGATTATAATAACATAATCTACCACATATAGATCTTCACAAAACATAAGTAAACATGAATATTTTATACAATTTTATACTTGTAAAGTAAGAGCAAGACTCCAATTACATGTACTGAACAAATTAATCTACTGAGCTATGTGCACAGACCCTTTATAGTAGCAACAGGACAAGAGAAAAAGGAAGTGAGTGTACTGTTCCCCTTAAAAGAAACTGGACTTGGGACATTGGAAGAATTTGTGGAGGAAGAAATAAAGATTTTTAACTAACATGTATTACAACAACAAAAATCAAATTCTGAAATAACCATTAGAATGAATATGTTTATAACAGAGTATATAAGGACCAAACAAGATATTTAGTTGCTGTCCTCTTGGTATTAATCAAAGCATATCTGAATGCATGATAACATGATAGACAGTGGGATACAAAGATGTTACAACACTGTCCTCATGTTTCACAATGCCACAAGGAAGAAGAAGCCCATTAAAAAAATGGACCACACACTGTTACACTGGGCATTTGAAGATTGATTTTTGAAATACAAATCACATATAAGAATGGTAATCTCAATTTATTTACATGAAGAAATGAAGACTGAATGTAGTCTGCAAGGAAGAAAATGTGGCAGAGTTTTCCAACTTACTGGAAAACCACCATTACAGATGCCAGAGACACTGCATTAAGTTTAGGGATGAGGAATTGAGAGGTTGGGACTAAGGAAATAAACCTTAGTGGACCTACATTGTCTGCACAAAGGTAGAATATCTGGTGAAGAGTGGTGAGCCAGTGAGATGGTATTTAGGCCTATCCCCTAAACCAAACACTCCCCATCATCAGTTCAACTGTGCCTGTTGACAAGACTCATCTTAACTGGGCTTGTTGACTGTTGATGATTCCCATAGAAGAAGGAGCCAGGGAAGGTCATAGGACACCCAATAAACATCCAGCTACTCCTGCCAACCAGATGAACTGAATTCAGCCTCAATTTCATATGGCTTTGGGGTGTTAGGTAGGAGGTAGAGCACATAGTTGAGGAAAGTCTAAGGAAAAAGGCACCTTCTTTGCTGCTTTGAGGAAGTTTTCATCCATGCTGGGTGAAGATTTTTTTCAGTATATCAACTTTGGGGTCACCCATGTTCATGTCAGTAACCCTTCACTAATCCTCTGTAAGTCCAATTAACTCATGGCTTCCTCAGGAGGAAGTTTTTGGAATCAAGCTTTGATTTGTCATTGCAACCTCAAAAGGAGTAGGCTACCATTGCATGGTCTATCTCCCAAGGACAAACATTTTCACAACAGATGGGTGGGAGGCAGATCATACCTAATCATGGCCACTTCAAAGCTCAGGGCTTTAGTTAGATTTTACCATGAAGCACATGTGAGTTTCTGAAGCAGTTTATCAGCTACAATGTTAGATTTGCTTTTCAGAGCCATATGCTTAGTAGTGATGTAGAGACTAGATCATGGATGGGTAGAATTGGAGGAAGTATGATTCTGGTAGAGAGGAGGTTCATGGGTGCATTATCAAAGTGAATGTGAATGGACCCAATAAAACTAATAAAGAGAATTGGGCTTGAACACTTAGTGTTGGAAACAATAGAACTGATCTAAAAGTAGGAAAAAATGATGAGAATGTGTGTAGTTTTGAATTACAATGACAGCAAATAACTTTGAGAGATCATGACTTGCAAACACATTATTTCAAGACACACTATGATTAATTTAAGGAAAACAAAACCCCCAAAGAAAATCCTAGCAGTTTGGAGTTGTAGAAAGAGGCTGAACTCAGTTGCTGCAGGACACGGAGCTGGTGTCCTTCCAATTGCTTTGTAAGGCCCTTTTAATTGGATCAAACCCACAGGAGAAGGCTGAGACTAGAATAGCTCATGGTCGGCCCTCTGTCTTGGATGCTATTACTGGTTGGGAAAAAGACAATGAATTTCGTAGAAGTTCCTGAGGGATATCCATGTGGAAAGGATGAATAAGCCACTGCATACATGAGTTTGAAGAAGCCTCCTGGTGATACTGTTCTGTAGATGCACTGGAGCAGAAAAGCACAGGGAGTGAAAATTCTGTTCTTCAGCCTTGCTGTTTATGGGTCAGAACAGTATATATTCTCCTCTATCTATTAAGAGGAGAATTTAGAACACATACCTATCAGTTACTTCCTTAAGTGAAGAATTCTAACAGGTTTTCCATTCATTGTGCTATTTATGAATATCACCTTCAACAAGTATGTATTCAATAATCATTGGGTGCATTTTGCCAATGATGATATTGGATTGAAAGAGTGGGGTCTGTATTCTGTAAACGATTAGTCATGTCTGCCTTGAATACTCACAAATTTTCTCCTGTAGCAATTTATTTTTTTTTTTACTCATTATTCATTCTATTGTGTGTCCTTTACCTCAGCTGCTTCTGTTTCTGTTTTGTGACAAAGACGAAATGGAAACACATGGACACACATCTATCAGGGCTCACATTCTTATAGGCAGCACAAAGGGAGTTGCAAAAGCAAAGAGATGAAAACTTTTGTTCTGTTTCAAGTGTGATTTTTTTTTCCAAATTGATGACATGAAAACTGAGTGGCCAAAGGGCTTTGATTACAACTGTAACAAAAAGGAACTGCCCAAGAAAAAAGCAGAGGATAGCAGGAAGGACAGAAATCGTATTTTAGGCTGATTCTACAAGGGCAGATTTTGGCACTTTCCTGTAATTATTTACTTTCTGGTTTAACCTAAGAAAACACAAGGAGTGTTTCTTAAGTTTGTTGAGAGCTGGGTGTAATATTCCATTTCATTAATCCTACAACAGCATCTATAGTATCTTTGGTAATACTACTGGCATTCCGTGCTTGAAACTTGTTAGCAGATAGCCATGTGTATCATTTTGATATAAAAGTTATTAGTACTTAGTGGGCCCAATCAGTGGAGGTCACTAAACTCCCATTCTCTTGTAAAAGACATGGGTGGGAAAGCTCTTTCTTTACAGACTAACTCATGTTAACACATGGTCCAACGGCCCTGAGTTTCATTAATTAAATTAATTAGATTCCATAACACTTTCATAAACCATGATGACAAAAATTGGAAACGAACAGAAATATATACACTGAAGCACATGGCTTTGCCAGAGTTGGGCCTCTGGGAATTAGTAAATGATAGTTTGATATAAATAAGATTTAATAAAAGCTGTCTCCTCTCTGAAAATGTATGTTTTGGCAGTTTATGTGACTTGTGCAAATGAACTCTTATCAAAATGTGCGCTCTGATTTCTTATCTAAGATATAATCGGTTTTATAATGGGTAAAATTTTATTTCTGTGAAAGTAAGTGATATAGTTATATCTGATTAAGAATATTATACTTGGGAAGCACTACTAATACATGTAAGGCTAATTTTAAAATTTTAGAATTTCTATGAGAATTAAACATAATCAAATAATGCATCCTTAGTGAGGCCATATATTTAAGAACAAAGGAAGACTCAAAACTATTTATATGAAGGTCACAAAATTTTTTCCTCATTGTCAAAGAACATGAAAACATCTAGCGTGATTCCCTGAAATATAGTAAATGGACATACCCTAAACTAAGATCACCTTAGTTTATGGCTTCAAATACCAGTTAGATACTCGAGACTGAATTTTGGTGTTTATAGCTTCTAAACTCGGATAGGTAGGATATCCACTTGATATCTTTACTGAGCCACAAAAAAATATCATTCTTCCCCTACAGGGCCATTCTTTCCCTTATTTTCACTTTTGTGCATTTGAATAAAACACTTCCACATTTTTAAAAAATTCTGGTAAATAAAAAAGGTATTCAGGAAATAAAGATATCCCAACTGTGAGCGGCTCTCACCACTTCCACGTGGCTTCAGCTTCTGTCTCTTCTGGGATGACTGCAATCCATCTTGTGTCCTGATTCTAAACTGTGTCAACCTCTAAATCAGCAACAATCCAGTGACTTAAAATATGAACTTCAGCATGCTCTACCCCAAGCTATTCAGTGGTTTCCATTTCATCTTCAACAACGTTAGTATTATACAAGTGTATCTAGATCCTCTGTGCTCTAGGAATTCCATTCAAAGCTTGTTTTATTTCCACATTCAAAACCTCTATGAAACCAATCAAGAAAACAGTTAGTAAAGATATTCAGCCAGTTGTTCTCACCATAGATGGCTTGGTGTTCTAGCAGGTAGGAAATGAAAGGACTATGGACTGAGGTTAGGTTACCACCATAGCCTACCCAGCCCTCACTCATCAACACCACTCTTTTCTCTGAGCCTGAATATATATGAGCTCTATGGAGCAATGTGCTGACTTTTCATTTTGTATGATTCTTCTTATCAGTTGATTTCTTCAATCTCTAAAAGACTGATACAATTTTACCTGTCTATGAAGCTTCCAAAAGTAGTCCTTCTAAGAGCTCTTACTGACTCTATGTGCACAGAACAAAGAAGAAATTTACTAACCTTCATAGACACTGTTTTGACTGATTCTATTCAGCTAATATACTTGATGGACAGGCATTATACATTCTCCCCATAAAATTAACACTATTTTCTCTTTTAAGTATATATTATTCTACTGTCTCAGTATGGTCCTATCTAATTCAGATGTGTTTGTCCATATCTGACTATCAGTTATTCCAGAGAAACTTAGTTTGACATATTATAGCACAAATTAAACCACTAATATGACCTAGAAGTTAGAGATGTTTCTACAAAAATGTTGTGCTGTGGATATATTAGAAAATATTTAAATAGAATGACATAAAAATAAGTAATTCTAAAAGTGAAAGAGGAAATTATAAAAGGGAGTCATTATAATAGCATTCTCATCAGTTGAAATTTTTCCTTCAATTTACTTTAAATAATGTTTTATTACAAATAAGTTGAACTTTAGACTTGTAATGGAGAATCCTAAGGATGTGCAGAACATGGAGTTTTCAGAGATATGAGCAAAAGTGCCTCTCTACATCAACAGAGTAGCCAATTAACTTATACCCACTCCTATGATTTGCTTTCACATTATTCTAATTTTTCAGAATTTCTACCAAACAGCTGGTCTGAATCAAAGCTAAGAATACCTTCTGCTCTTACTGTTGTCTAACTGAATGCACTGAATTAGGTTTCATGATTCCTTAGGCCACTCCTCACACACTAGATCACACTTTCACTATTGTTCTTATGAAAGCTCTTACACGGGCAGACAAAATACAGTGCTGGTCTGGGGAATGCAACTGGTCTACCTGTTTTTCAGAAAACTAAGAAGATAAATTAGAAAAAAAAAAAGTGGCACCCTTATAAAGAATCGGGTTAAAGGTGGGACGATAAACTAACCTAGTGTTGACCTTATTGCACTCACAGATCTGGAGCCCAATTTCTCCCATTCCTTCAGTAGAACATCATCTTAAAGGTAAGAGTTCTATTATTTGATTATCTTCTGCAATTAGTGAAGCATGCCATTTAAATTAGAAATATTTTATTACGATAGCAATGTTATCACTTGAAAACCTCACAAGGCAAATGTTTGAGTAGGAAGTTCTATGAACTGTGTCTATAAGTTTACTCATAATCTCTATGTAGTGGCAAACTATAAATTAAAAAAAAATAAAAGTTTGCACATAATTCCTAAAAGTAACTAACATCAATATATATATATATATATATATTCAATTTAAATAAACATAATTATGCTTAGGAATAGCTGTTTTTTTAAAGTCACAAACAACAAGATTTACTGGAGTATGATAGAATTTTACTATGGCTAAAGCAGGTTTTAGTAGTAACACAATGTTTGCAATTTAAGGCCAAAAATATGTGGTTAAGATTCTCAAATATGAACCACTGAATAAAATAGTGCTATTTACTTTTGGGATGAGGGCACAATTTTGATGGAAAGACAACAAAATAATCTGTAGGGTACAGACATATGGCAAATGTTTGCACTTAGCACTGTGAGGAAACCAGGGGTCATTTCTAATAAATAATGTGTGAAAATCAATAGAGTGCTTCTACAAACACCTCCTGCTTCTCCGTGGCATAAGGCCAAGCTCTGCTATGTGGATATTGCTTATATTTGGGACAAAACATTGTATCTTATATGGGACAAAGTTTTTTGTTTCTTGAAGAGAAATGTAAAGCAAGTGCTAAGGCAACTGTAAGTTCTATAAAGAAACTCTCATCCAGAGCCAGTATTATTTATTTTGGTATAAAAATGCATTGTTGGACAAGTACTTACTTTAAAGTTTAAAAGCAAAGGGATGAATTAATATGACAAAAAAGTGGAAATATGAATGAAATCATTATAGGGCCACTTCCACTTCATAAGGAGGTTATATAATAGTGATGCCAATGGTAATACTTGAGAAGTGAATGAACAATTTCTTAGATTGTTTTAGGTTAACCGACAAATATTTAGCTAAAAGTAATATAAAATCATTTCAAAGTGTTCAGTTTCTAGGGAAGCAGTATTGACAGAAAAGTTTTATAATGAATTAAATTAAATTTGAATTACTAAAATACAAATGAAGTGCTGGGAATTTAAGTGTTTAATATATTAGAAGAGGAGTATATGCCTCATGCATATCTGTTTGTGTCCAGTGTCTTCCTTATATTCCAAATAGGGCTCTATAGCTTAATTTCTGAGATGAATATTTGTATCCAAAAGACATTTCTAATTTTAAGTCAGAAAGGAGAGTATTTTGTGTATTCTTCTTTAGTGGATTATGTGTAAATAAAGCAAAATATAAAGAGTAGCAGTAAGTGCAAAAGTAGCGTCTTTAGGAAAGTAGATGATGACTAAGACCCTTCAGCAACTGGCTCTCCACAGACACATAAACTATACAGATATTTATGCATCAAAGCACTTTTGTATGTGCTAAGGAGGTTAGGGGACAGCATATCATGCTTGGATTTAGTACAATGAAAAGTAAAGATGTGTTAAAGGAGGAGAAATTGCCATGTTACATCTACTTGAAGAGTGATGCCTACCAGTTGAGGAAGCAGAAGAGAATTAGACTAGACATAGG
The DNA here is from genome assembly GCA_902168405.1 of Peromyscus aztecus. Taxonomy (NCBI): domain Eukaryota; kingdom Metazoa; phylum Chordata; class Mammalia; order Rodentia; family Cricetidae; genus Peromyscus; species Peromyscus aztecus. The sequence goes on from CABHPQ010167352.1 coordinate 66,944, forward strand.
CTATTGGCTTAAGTGCAAGGACAGTCTCTTCAAGGTGAGGCCCAGTGCTGGGAGGAGTATCATATTTCCTGACGCTACACCAGTATTTGTGCATTGAACTAATGGAAACTCATTATCTATATACACAGCTACCTGCTACCACCATTCTTCAATGTGGGTCAAGACAGGGAACCAAGCTTCCACCTAGTAGAGAGAAGAGCATAAAAGGTAGATGACACTGTTAATTCACTGCACTCCAACAGCAGTCAGAATAAGGGCTCTGTCCTCAGTCCAGTACTCTCTGATGCAGACTCTAGACCCGCCTGCCTATGCGGCAGAGACTTGCATTCTGATAGAAGAAACCTGAGTTGTGGCCCACATCACTGCCAGTCCTGCAGTGGGACTGGAGGACTCATCCACTAACTGCCAGTGTCTGTGTCTGTGAGACTCCAGAGTGATGCTGCTTAGCATCAACTTTGGGAGATAAGCCAATACTATAAGAGATGGAGAATTTAAAACTCAGTGAGTTTCTGGCAAAGACACTCGACAGAATTATGGAAGCAACATAAATAGAACTCCTTAAGCTAATGACCATATTGAGTGAAAAGTAAGGTAAATCAGTAAAAGTAGAGACAAAATAGACAAGCTAATGAGTTTGAAATAGAAAAATTGAAAATAAAGAGCTGGATGAGAAGGAAGTGAGTGAAGAGAAGTTACAAAAACTTATGGAAATGTCAGAACTGGATTGAAGGTACAAACATTCAGGTTATTTGGATAAATGAGGGACTAGAAAAAAATCTCGAACCAGAGAAAGATTATTCAAAGAAATCAAAACAGAAAACTTTCAAATCTAGAGAAAGATTCAAGTATCCAGGTATAAGAAGCTCAGTGTCCCCAATCAGAAAGAGTATTCAGTCTCTCCCAAAACCTCAATTCACAATGAATTGAACAACTAAATGTAAAATACAAAACTATGAAACAGGTAGGGGAAAAATATGTGCTTCAGGGCACTGGAGTGTGTAAGACATCATTTAGGCATGACCCCCAAACTATAGGAACCTCAAGAAAGCAAGACAAATTGAGTTACATAAAACCAGAAAGCTTTTTAATAGCAAAGAAAATCAGTGTGAAAAGCCAATAAACAGGATGGGGCTTTGAAATATTTGAAACCATACACCTGGCAAACTACCTATGACACAGGCAGGTGCTGGTAAGTGCTGGTGAGATGAGGAGACAGAGGGGACCGTGCACTGCTGTTGGAAGATCAGTACAGCCTTTACAGAAAACACTGATGAGTCTTCAGAAACTTGAATAGGAATAGACTTGACCCTACAGTCCTACCTACTGGTGTTTATCCAAAGGTGTTGCGACCAACAGCCATGTTTATTGCAGCACTGTTCACCACAAGCAAAAAATGGAAACGACACAAATGTCCATCAACCAATGAATGGAGAAAATGTAGTCTGTGCACATGGATTGACACTACCAGTCCATGAAAAAGATGGAATTATTTTATTTGTGATAATACTGATGAAGCTAGAGAGAGTTAAGGGAAGCATGCAGTTCTAGGACAAATGTCTACTCAGATCAGAAGAAAATCTATCACTCACAGATTATATGTATATATATATATATATATATATATATATTTATATATATATAAACTTGATCTAGAGGAAGGTATACATTTAATAACCTAATTCAAACATTTCTCATTTCCTCTAGTAGTTTATCATGTAAGCCACAACTTACAGATATACGGGGCATCAAACATTTTAAGCTAATGGTTGTGCTATACCAGCATTTTCTAAAATCAAAAATGTCAGTCTTATAAGTATTTTCCTCATTTTATTTATTTAACAGCCTGTCTAAAAAGTGTTTCAAATAATTAGCTTTCTGGAGTTCTACTGAAATGTCCATTCAGTAAGTCTTCTGTGCTACAAAACATCTTAGTAAGGGGTCAGTAATAATGCTTTTACTGCTGAAATTAGAAATGGTTATCTTCTTTTCATTTTCAAGTATTATATTTCTCTGCTGTGGCATCATAACTGATTTTGGTAAAGGTAGGTATAAATAAGCATTTCCATGGCAAAATGAACAGATTAATAAAATGAAACTGGCAGGGATTTAGCAAAATATGTATCAAATTAACCTATCTTAGATGTAAAATTTGAAATGCTTAACATGCTGAGAACTACTCTTACCTAACTTCTTTCCCTGGTTAAATGTTGTAATATTTCTTTCTCTGAGTGGCCTTCACTCAGTTCTAGAGCCAGCCAATGGTTCTGCATTCCATTGCAAAGATTTCCCAATGAATTTAGCCTAGCCTCTTGGTCCTGACAGATCATTTTTGCATTCTTCCTTATCTTCTCTGTCTTTAGTGTCTTCCATTTCTTATCTGGCCTGCTCAGAGAACAGTTTGTTTATTCTTCTTAAATAGTATTCATTTATTTAATTCTCAGTTGTTTATAGCATTTAAAAAAAAACAGTGCTTTTAGCTGTCTCCCAAGAAACTGGGACAACAATATTCCTTGTATTTGTTGTCTCACAAATGCTAGCAGTACATGTTTATTTACATTTTGCTGTGGGATGTTCTGTATGTTAAATGTGTTGCTCTGACTGGTTAATAAATAAAATACTGATTGGCCAGCAGCCAGGCAGGAAGTATAGGCGGGACAAGGAGAGAGGAGAATTCTGGGAAGTGGAAGGCTGAGGCAGAGAGCTGCCAGTCACCGCCATGAGAAGATGTTAAGATACCTGTAAGCCACAAGCCACATGACAACTTATAGATGAATAGAAATGGGTTGATTTAAGATATAAGAACAGTTAGCAAGAAGCCTGCCACGGCCATACAGTTTGTAAATAATATAAGTCTCTGTGTGTTTACTTGGGTCTGAGCAGCTGCAGGACTGGCGGGTGAGAGAGATTTTTCCTGACCGTGGGCCAGGCCACCAAGAAAACTCTAGCTACAACATCTGCTTATGTTTTCCACCTTCCCAGTTTCTCCTCTGTCTCTCTCTGAATTTTCCTTTATTCAAAGGCTGATTGACCAATACACTTATTCCTGCTAAGGAACGTCAAGAACATTTTGTCATCTGGTAGCCAGTTTTCTACTTAATACAAAACACTCAAGTACAGTGGGTTGTTTTTCTAATGACACCCTGAGTGATTGCAAAGTTAAAATGAAACTATCAAATAACCAATCTTACCCAGCTGTCTACCCTACAAAATACAACAATAGATGACCTAGCAATATATGCTCTCTAGAATGGTAGCTGAGATTCACTTTCTGGGTGGATCCAAGGCCCACCACAGGAAGTTGAACTTATGCTCTCACTATTAAAGGAGCTAAGACACTGTCTATATAGGTCCGACATACAGTGGTAGGAGTGGCCCAACACTATTATTCTGCTAAATGGATATAATAATAACATAATCTAATAACTTATTTCTATACCCATAGGTGAGAGCATATCTTAATGATCATCAGAGAAGCTTCTCCTTGCCACATGTGACAATCAACACAAAGACCCTCAAGTATTAAAAAGCAGAAAATAAAAGACTGTAAAGTACTCAGGCCTACATGGAATGTACATATGGCAGTCTTTCCCCCAAGGCTCAAGGGTCATCATGGAAGAGGGATGAAAAAGACTGTAAAAGCCAAAGGCTGTAGATAAACAACACCAAGGAAATAGGATTTTCCACACATAACAGGGAAGCTGTATACATGAAATCACAGTGGTTGTGATAGCATGCACAAATCCATTTGAGCACAAGTCTAACAAAATTCTAGTGTGGAGTTAGGAAGGAAGGCACCAAATCCCACTACTCGGTGAAGAGTGATTGGCATTACTGCTGAAAGAAGGGGATTCTGTTTTGTATAATGCTGTGTCCCTTGATATGCTTCAATACTCCTGCAAATGCCACGGTACTCCTGGGCAGGCCCCACTTCCCGGACTACTTGGACAATACAAACTGCATTCAGTGAATAGGAAAAGAAAACTCAAAGTTGGTTGGGTAGGGATGGAAGGGTGAGAAGGGTGGATATAGGAGGAGTTGGAGGAAGTGGGTGAGTATGATCAATACTCTGTATGAAATTCTCAAAGAATTAATAAAATACTTTTTTGAAAAGTTAGAAAGTAGAATGATAAATATCATGCTCTAATAAACAAGTGACATCATTATCTATGAAAGGGCCTTTCAGGAGAGCAACCAGCATTTATTTGAATTATGAGTTCTTTAAGTCAATTCTGTTGTCAAACATTCTAGTCAAGGCACTGCCCCAGGCAGTACAGGAGAGGTGAAAAGTTGACCTTGTTCATTTCTGAATATTTCAGTCTTGTTTTCATGATAGCTTTGTATTATACATACAGGGAAGAACACACTAACAGGTTTGTGACAAGTCTATTGAATTAATAATACCATTTTCAACTTTCTACTTTCATACTATGATCAACAAGAATCTAAAATACACATCAAACTTCAGAATACCCAGACACTGTGTTCTGCCACTTAGATCCACTACAGGAAAAAGTAGTGGACCACAGGCTACCTAGAAAGTTGCCTGGAAAATGTAGACCAAACCAAGAAGCAGCCGTTTTTCAACAACAGGTAGTCATGTCACTGTTTTAGGATGAGGGACAGAATAGATGAAGTATAGTATGCTGGAGCTTCTGTGTGACACACACTCTGTGTCATGTGAACGTATGAACATATCCTTAGAAAAAGGAATTGCTGAGATCTTTCAGCAGAAGAGCTAGGCTGGAAAAGGTAGACTGACATTATCTTCCTTTGAATGCTATGCAGATATTTTAAAGAAAAATGACTGTAGTTTGTCACTACCAACTAGTCTCTGTGGACTATGCTTAATAATATATTCACATGGGCATGGCCATCTGTGAGCCATTAACTCTACTTCAGACACCACAAATGAGAGCTCAGTCTACATGTAAATGTAGAAAGTATCTATAAGGATGAAAAGAACTGAAACATACCATGAGATAAGTCTAATATAATTATGCAATTCTATATTCAAAACATAATCTGGTGAGTCTTAGAGAGAAAAAATGACTATATTCAAAATTATCTCTAGTCCCTTGGTCACAAAATGATCTCAAGTGTATGAATAAATGAGACAGTTGATTGGCTTGATCTGTTTGGGAGGCATCCAGGCAGTGGGACTGGGTCCTGTGCTCATTGCATGAGTTGACTGTTTGAAACCTGGGGCTTATTCAGGGTAGCTTGGCTTGGCCTGGGAGGAGGGGACTGGCCCTGCCTGGACTGAGTCTACCAGGTTGATCTCAGTCCTCCTCTGGGGAGACTTTGCCCTGGAGGAGGTGAGAATGGGGGATGGGCTGGGGGAAGGGGAGGGAGGCGGGAGGGGGGAGAACAAGGGAATCTGTGGCTGATATGTAGAACTGAATGGTATTGTAAAATAAAATAAAATAAAATAAAATAAAAACCAAAAAAAAATCTCTGGTTTTAGATAACCATTCTTTTTGTGGGAAAAGCTCTGGCTCATGGTGAACTTCTTTTTCACTCCGTGTTTTCCACTGTTTTTTACCTTTTATGCCCCCAGTCTCAATCTCCGGCATACATGGGCAACGTCTTTCTGGTGCCCTATTTTCCTGAGCCTAGAAGCTTTATTCTGTTCTATATTGACATGTGAATTCCATGTGTCCCCTTAGAGATGCAAATGACATCCATTAGTGCATTTCTCCATAAAACTAACTTCAATAATTCCCAAACATGTACCAAGAACTAGACTAGGTTCCAGGAATCAGTGATGACCAACATCTGTGTTTTGAGAATTAACATGTTAAGAACAGAAGAGGTGAGGTAATTACAAATTACTAAAGCAAAAGTTATCACTGTAAATTCTGTGTAAAAATATAGGGGATGCAATAGAAATTATGGTTCCTTGTGTAGAGTCTCATGAACATTAGCTCAAAAAGAGTGACCCCTAGACTTAACCTCATAATTTTGGGGTGTGGGGTAACAGGGTGAGTAGAATAATGAAATCTTCAACACAGACACACCTGTGTGTACTTCTAAGATAAAGAAACTATAGACTAGTGTTGTTGCTGAAACAGATTAAGCACAGTGTAGATAGGTCAGAATCACAAAAGCACACAAACATGGAGGGACAGGATGGATTCAATTGCAGTTTAAGACTTGCTAACAAGAAGGTTGTCAATCTGACACTGTGTTTCAAGATAAGGAAGAATTGTTCAGGCATCATCAGTCAGATGTTGGCTAGACCTGTAACAAAGAACACAAGCATACAGACTAACCTGTCAAGAGTCATTAACGACATAGCAGCCTAGTTTCCCTCTAGATATATTTGTGAAAGTGTGAGGTAGGTGGCTTGAGAATGCAGCAAAAGATGGCACCTATGATCTAGGTAGCTATTGAACTGACAGAAGAAAGAATTCTCAGGAAATAAAATGTGAATGTCCATAAAAATGGAGTAGGCAGAGATATATATTTGGGGGAAAAGGGGTAAGTGGGATTGAAAAGAAAATGGCTATTTTTAAAATGATGAAATGTCTGAGTAGTTAGAAAGTGAAATATCTTTATATATAACATGATATTAATGTAAGAGTTTGGTGTAACTCAAGTTAGAACATTAATCTTGAGGCTGGAGTGATGACTCTGCAGATAAGAGTGAGTACTACCTTCGCATGAGGCATGAGCTTAGTTCCAAATACCCATGCCAGGCAAGTCACAGTTGCCTGTAACTTCTGCTCCTAGGGGCACACCACCATTTTCTGTCTTCCATGAGCACTGCTCTCATAAGCAAAAAAATTCATACAGGTCATATGCATGTACAAATAATTAAAAACAAAATACATTTTATAAAGAACATTAACCTTACTGAGCATCACATGTAGAGCCAATATTAGATCTTACTTTCTGTGTATCTAAACTGAAAAAGTATTATTATTCTGAGCATAGTTTATTATAAACATATATTTACACCAAAGTAATTTACTGATTAAAAATTAATCTCTGCAGTTATAACACATTTCAGATCAGTTTCATGTAATCACATATTTTTATGAGTAAAAAGGTATGAACTTTGAATTAAAAGGTTAAATATTTATAGTGGGGAGTGAATTTATTCAAGTGTGTTGCTTTCTCAAAAACATTATTATTCTAACAACAATTAGAGCATTATAGTGTCACATATGGCTTCTATGAGCAGAAAAGCTAAATCACAAAACAATTGTAAAACCATGAGGACTCTATAAGAGTCAGTATTAGCATTAACTATGTAACTTCTTAAAGCAGAACTCAGCTGTGAAAATATAGGAAACTTTTTCTGCACGTGATAGCCCACCTAGAAAGAAGTGGAGAGAATATTTAGTATATAAGTAGGTCACTATGTTCAGTCTGAAAATCCAGATCTTCTGTATTCTCTCTATTCTCAAAAAATTTCAAGCTGGAGTCTTGGTCTTGCCATGTCTATTTTTGAAAGATATGACAGAAATAATGCTTGGTTATGTACCTGTAGACAGAGTATTTTGACTCATATCTAATAATTTCCATAGCATCAGAAATTATATAATATTCAAACCTAGAGCAAAATAATCTTGCAATTTTCCTGAAAATAAATGTATTATTAATAAATTTTATTAGAAGGTTTCTAATTACTTCACAGTAAAAAGACACATCTGTACATACATATTAGTAATTGAGCAAGTACCTAGGAACTTGAGACCAAGCCTTAATAGAAACATGTTTCAAGTTCCAAAAAATAGCAATCAGTAGTTCTAACCAAAATGATAAACGCTTTCTTTTTTTTTTTTTTTTTTTTTTTTGGTTTTTCGAGACAGGGTTTCTCTGTGTAGCTTTGCGCCTTTCCTGGAACTCACTTGGTGGCCCAGGCTGGCCTCGAACTCACAGAGATCCGCCTGGCTCTGCCTCCCGAGTGCTGGGATTAAAGGCGTGCGCCACCAACGCCCGGCGCGATAAACGCTTTCTAATGTTCTTCATTCTTTTTTATTTCTAATTTTTGAGATGATAATGTAACTTCATCAGTCTCCCTTGCCCTTTCTCTTCTGCCTCCCCCCAATCCTTCCATATACCTCTTCTTGCTTTCTTTCAAACTTGTGACCTTTTTTATTAATTCTTATAACATACCTATACGTATATATATGATATATATGTATATACATATATATGTATAAATACAGACATACAACCAGCTCAGTTTATATTATGTTGCTCACTTGTGTGTTTTAGTGCTCACCATCTGGTGTTGATAACCAATTGCTGTGCTCTTCCCTAGGAAGTCTGTTTCTCCTCTCTCAGCATTCCGTAGTTGGCTGTAGTTCTCTATGTACAGTTGAGGACCCCCAAATAAACACACTTTGATATGTCAATTTTTATTGTCCTTGTTCAGCTCATGTTTAGGCAGTCATGTTGGTGAGCCTTTACAGGTAGAGCCTCTGATATTCCTAAGAGAAGCAGTCTCACAGCAAACTCCCTGATCTTCTGGTACCGTTACAACTATGATGTCTTGTGTTAACCAGCCTTCCTGGATCTCTTGAGCAGACAAAGGATGCCATTCACTAGAATGCACCATTTTCTAAATTCCGTGGAAATTCTCAGTTACCTGATTGTCATAACCCATGGAGATCCTGTGGAAAACCTGAGGCTTTTGTTTTCTGGATGTCAGATGTCATCTTTACCATTTATTTTTTATCTTCTGGTCTCTGTTTTACTATCTTTTTGCCTCTGTTTCTCTCTCTTACATTCAGTCACTCATTAAATTCTTCTGTCCCTAACTAGGGCTTCTTATCCGTGGTTGTGTTTTCAAAGCGTTGTTTGAATTTCCAGTGTTCTGTCTTTAGAGTACATCTATTGACTCTTCATACTATAACTCATTTTAAAACTACTAATTATGGTAGTTATAGTGCATTTCTGAGCACATATGACATGCAAATTTATACACTTCCATTTGTAGCTTGCTATGGAAGATAAATTTAGGCTTTCAAATGACTATTTTGTAAATATATAATCTTTTTGTGGGGGGAAGGTTTAATAGGCTTACACTTTCACATTGCTGATCCTCACTGCATGAAGTTAGTGCAGGAGCTCAAACAGGGCAGGATCCTGGAGACAGAAGCTGATGCAGAGGCCATGAGGGGAAGCTGCTTACTGGCTTGCTTTTTATAGCTTGCTCAGCTTGTTTTCTTATAGAACCCAGGATAACCAGCCCTGGGGTGGCACCACCCACCATAGTCTGTGCCCTCCCCCATTGATCATTAATTGAGAAAATTCTTACAGCTGGATCTCATGAAGGCATTTCCTTAACTGGGCCTCCTTTCTCTGATGACTCTAGCTTGTGTCAAGTTGACACACAAAACTGACTGACACCTTGTCATCTTGACACACAAATACATTGCTGTTAAGCCACAGCCCTTCCTGTCTTACTCATCCCCAAGATCTTAAATAACTTTAAAAGTTCCACAGTCATTACAAATTCAAACACATTAAAATTTCAATTCCTTTAAAATAGTCAATCTCTTTAAAAATCCAAAGTCTTTTAAAATTCAAGTCTCCCAACTGTGGTCTCGAGTAAAATACTTTCATGGAGCTGGCTGGAGCCTATCAGACAAGCTGTGTGTGCTGCAGAGGGCAGAGCCCGAGAAGTGACCCAAGCCCTTTGGAGGAGTCCAGAAGATCATGAGTGGATCCCAGATACTGGGCAGTTGGAAATGTTTTGGTCTGATTGTGGCTGTGCCCTGGTTTTTCCCTCTTGAAGTAAACATATACTCTTATCCGTAGAAAATCAAGCACACTGAATTCCTTTTGATAAAGAGTGATAGTTTTTTCCCTCTATTTATGAACAAAAGTTATGTCAGTGTTAAGAAATTGCAAATAGCATGCCTCCATGAAGCAATGAGAAGTGGATTATAAGACCCATGCTGTAGCTCCTTTGTCAAACATTTGTAACAAGTGACTTCTTTGAATCTTCTTGGACAATCCTGCATTACAGTAGAGTGTGAGGGATTGGAAGCTTAATGAATCTATGCAATTCTTCTATCTACTTAGTAATTTTAGTCCAAAGAGCAAACGATAAATTATAAATGCTGAGCATCAATGTCTTCTTTCTAAATTGCATTAAAATGCTGTGCAGTATAGGAGACGGTAACTCAGTATTCTACTTTCAAATTTTAGTTAATACTCTCATAAAACCCTCTCTCTTACAAAGCATATTTACATGTCAGTTTAACACACTGGAAATAGAATATATGAAATGACATATGCATATAATAATAATATATAATAGCATCCTTTGTTACCAATAAAAATTTTTAATAAGAAAAACGGATGATTATCAATCAAAGAGACAGAACCAGATTCAGACATGAACTGTTAGGGTCTCATCCTTATTTTCTGATGTCCAGCTTCAATAGTTCTCCAATGTTAATTTCTTTTAAATATTTATATATGATTGATATGTGTTTAATCTCAAAACATATCACTGAATATTTGAACAAATATTTAAATCAACTATGATGAACAAATCTAAAAATAAGTTATCATCATTAATATATTGAAAATTACAAGGGTAAATACATCTGCATTATTCTGAATCAATGAAATTTTGTTGTCTACAATTTCCTAGAAGTAGATAAATAAAATAAAGTAACTAAAGGTGTTTTTGTTGCTGGCAGGAAGGCATGTAATTAGCCAATGTCAAGCAACCCTAATTCCCACTAAAGGAAGTATATGATTCTCTTTTATGCTCAATTCTGGGGATGCCTTCTCATTTTCAACAGCATTGTGTAAGTGGGCATTCACATTTTATAGCAGCAAACTAATCATTTGTTGATTTAGATATTGTGTCCTAATATTTATAGATATAATTTTTAGGACTAAGCTTACTGGAACATCAGGTTGTCTGTGAAATAGATTTAAGGTCAGAGCACAAAACCTTACATTTTGTAGATGCTACCTTACAAGGCTTTAGAGTGTAACTACATGGCTTACCGGTTTCCAGTGTAAAATGTGTTCCTTTAAACTAGGAACATAATCTGATTATATTTGTTAATAGTTTAGAAAGACTATTACAGTGGTATCAGACTGAAATACCCTAGTTTACTACACATTGAAATTTTAGTTTCCTATGGAAAACTCTCCAAAAATTTGTTTTTTAAAATATGTATTTATCTTTATTAATGTGTATTGCTGTGCATGTATATGCTCATGTCTCTGGAAGTCAGAAAGTGGTGCTAGGTTCACTGGCCCTGGAGTTACAGGTGGTTGTAGCTGGGTTTGGGGATTGTGGATACTGGGCACTGAATCCAAGTCTTCTATAAGAGCAGCAAGCTCTCTTAAACACTGAGCCATCTTTCCAGCCACTAAAATCTCTTATTTATCTGTGAACTTGAAATTAATTTTTGTCTTAGGCAGTGTTCTATTGCTGTGAAGAGATACCATGGGCATTGAAATGTTTACAAGTAAAGCCTTTAAGTGGGGCTTGCTTATTAGTCCATCTAACTTACACAAGCTCCAGTGGGAGAAGATATAGAATGTTTGAATTCACTATTTTGGAAGTTTGCAATATATGCATGCACTTATCATGCAATGGTTGAGATTATACTCTAAAAATTTAATACCCTCTGCCATTTACACCAAACCCTTTTGGCTGGTGGGAATGCTCAGTTTGCAACACTTGACAAACTGAGCTTGACCTCTGGAACCCACAGGATGGAAGAGAAGAATCAATAGTTTCATTGCCATCCAACTTCTACATGTGTACTAGAGTTCTTGCACTGAGCACATTGGCTGCAGGATGTAATGTCACATACACACAAAAACATAAGAATAAACGCAGAATAAGAAAATGCAAAAAAATGACTATTTTGCACCAAAACAATCTTTGCACTGTAGCATAAGTCAAATAATAATCAGGATATTTAACTAGTTATTATTCTTCAGCTTTTAAACAAAGTGCATCCAGTGTTTTTGCTGTTATATACAACACTGGTATGCAATTCTCTTTGTATATTCATATAGGGACTGATACACATGAAAATTACAGTGGTGTCACTGTTGAATCAGAAGAGACAGAAATTTTAATTTGTTAGGTGTTTTTAATGGTTTTGCAAACATTTGGACTATGGCACTCCTATAAGTATGGTTTCGGCATGATTCTTTCTTTGGTCTTAGACAACTCAAATGCTTCACACTTGAAACATTCACTGATCTGATACTTTTTGCTGACATTTCTTTAGTGAATATTGAAAAGGAATACTTTGTTCACATATGTTCATCATTGAACACTCTCTTATGATCAACAGAATAATTCTTAAGTAAGTAGTCTGCATCAGCAGTTCTATGCTTACAATTTATTCTCATTTTATAAATTTTTAGTTATATATATAATGTTCATTTGTTTGGATATGTGTATGAACATTGGTGTTCATGTCACAGGTCATAGGTGGAGATCTGAGGATAGCTTTTGGGAGTCAGTTCTCTGGCTCCATCATGTGGGTTCTGAGGATTGAACTCAGGTTGTCAATCTTGGCAGGAAGCATCTTTACCCACTGAGCCATCTCTCTGGCCCTATTTATTTTTTTTAATGAAGAATAGTGTGTTTTCAATATAGTGAATATGGAAAATATGTTTATGAAATATGGAAAATATAAAAATAATAAAAAGACAATAATTGAATAAAAACTGAAGATGGGAAGGAAATGCTGGTCTGGTATTAGATGATGTATGATAAAGAAAAAAATGTATCTATTAGAACTTATGGCTCATTGTGGGAGGAGAAAGATGTTCCAAAGTCTAAAATTTTCTCTCTCACTGACTTAATCCATTACATAGAAGTCCCACATCGTCCCTCTGATATTTCCCATTAACTCCCTTCTCAGCTGTATTTTTTTTTCTGTTACACACAAGTATATTATTTCAGGCCAATATTTCTTTAGGTTGTCTATGTTTTTAACGTTCAAAGCCTGCTTTGCAAAGCACCAGCTACAAATCTAACCATCATGGCCTTATCCTCAAGAATCTGCATATTGTATCAATCAATTAAAAGTAAATCAACTCCTTTTCAGGATACTTAGGAATATCCTAAGTTCATATTTCCTCAATTTGTTTGCTGAGAAGCAACTCTCTGCCTCTCCCCAGCATCAAATATTGTCTTTAATAATAATGAATTAGTTGAGATGTTTGTAAATCTCATGCCATTGGGTCTTTGCTCATTTAATTCATCTAGAAGGTTTTCTTTAATTTCTTCTTGGAAAAAAAACCTACTCCTTTGAACTTGAGGTCAGACATGATTTGGCTATGATGGTATTCTATTATCATGTCTCTGATCTGATCTGTATTTTTTTATCTCATCTCACTACACCTGGAAATTATTAGTATTATGGATGACATCATATCAAAATGGCTGGTGCTGTTTCCTATGCTCATTTTAAAACTTGTTATAAAGTCATTTTCAATGATGACTGTGGATATATTTATTAGCTTTCATCTGCCAGAATTTGAACCTAAGATAACTCATGATCAGGTAACTTTAAGGAAAAGCAGTGGGTAAAAAATGAAGTTGGAGAAGAATGGGGGAAGACGCCAGGGAAGACAATGTTCTCAGAAAAAACTCCCAGAGAGAACTTAATTCAGCCTGGTTCCACAGGGAACGTTTGAGTGTCAAAAATTCCCCAGAGCAGTTACATCCCAGACCATAGATCTCTTAGACCTCAGACTATCAATCTTGTCCTGTGGAAGTCTCAGGGATATGTAAACCCTCACACACTTCTATCCTGTTTGAAGTGAGGGCAAAGTAAAGCCAGTAGCTGAATTACAATGGCCCAAAGAAAAATCTCATGTAGGCACTAAATAAATTTTGGATGCCTGGATGGATACATAATAAATTATGAAACTTGAGTTTGTTTAAAAGACAACAGTGAGATATTGAAGACTTTTGATGAAGACAATGTTACCCACAGAGTGATAATATTAATAAATTAGATTAGAAGTACTATAGAGAATATATTAATGAAAACAAATTCATCTTAAAGGGAGAACATTATATAGGAGAAATTTTCTATGGTGATGAAGTTAGATTTTAAAAATGGAAGCAATAGAAATGCAAGATAAGATAAACTTTACATTAATATTGCAAATAAAGCTTCAATCATTTTATTACTAACTGTGTATGTGAGTCAGAGGAAAATAAATAAAGATTTCTCAACATATAAATATAATCTTCTCAGTCCATATTATATTACTAGTATGGACGTTTTCAGGGCTGACCATTTGGTATCACATGATCAGTTTGTATGTTCTTCTGTAGAGAAGACTATTTTTCTTGCTCCCAGCATTCCTTAGTTACCAGTAGTTCTTTGCTTGGGATGAGGCTTCCTGAGCTTTCTCTACTTTCATGTTAACATGTCTAATATATATATGAAAAAGAGGCCATAGACTTGAAGCAAAGCAATGAGTAGGTACATGGCAAAGGGATTCGAGGGAGGCAAGTAAGGAGAAAAAGATGTAATTATATTGTAATCTCCACAAATAAAAGGAAAGACATTTTTAAAAAGGGAAACAAAGGATTTCCACATACATTGAGTGTCCGCACTATTGGACACTGGAACAGGGATTGTTGTCCTGACCGTCAATGCAACAGACAAGGCTTCCGGCATCTTAGCGATGCTTAGAATTGTGGCAGAACTTGTGGGTCTGTGCTTTCTTCCCTCACTGGCTTACTTTCCTTCTCTGATGTCTTACATTCAACAGCAACTCTATGTGCTGCTTCTATTCAGACAATTCTTTCCAATTCACCCTTCATCTTCATTCTGATATCACATCCTCAGGGAAGTCCAGAGAGCCACTTCCTTCTTTTCCTCCCTCTCCTAAAGGGCATTCAATTTTCAAAACCCTCAGCTTGTAATTTTCAGGGCAGTTGTTTCAGTGTCCCTACCTTCCCATGAGGACCAACACTGGTCAAGGGTTTGACTTTCACCACAGAACCTTTACAAAATTGGCTCATAAGCCCTTTAAATTAATGACAAAGTTAAGACTTCAACAAATTGAATTTAAAGCATGAATGGATACACAGACAGTAAGGTCTAAGGGTTGTTGCTCCTTGTTATATGTCTGAGAAAGTGATCTGGGACCCAGGTGCACATAGGTACCCACAGAGCAGACTCTGAAAGAAGAAACAATAAAAACAAATAGTTGATAAAGTTAAACATTTCTCAATTGAAATTTCTCAATTGATAACATTTCTCCCAAAAGAAAATTGGTGTTCTACAAAGGTGTTCAACATCTCTAATTCTTGAGGAATAACTTATCAAAAACACAACTGGTTATCACCTACACTCATTAGTATGACTATCAGCAAGAAAACAAAAGACATTCATACTGGAAAGATGGGAAAAGAAAATTCTCGTGCATTCCTGATACAAATTTGATTGATAAAACCATTATGGAAAACAGTATGAAGCTTCCATTGCTCCTTCCTGAAGCCTTGAACTATGCAATGAAAATTTCAGTACCAGGTGTTGGATATATGCTAATAGTTAAGGTCAGGAAGGTATATATATATATATATATATATATATATATATATATATATATATAT
>CABHPQ010167353.1:2131-40189 GCA_902168405.1 Peromyscus aztecus
TCCTCCTCCTCCTCCTCCTCCTCCTCCTCCTCCTCCTCCTCCTCCTCCTCCTCTCTTCTTTAGTAATTTGTCTCACAGCTCACCATGCACCAGGTGCTGTGCCCGTTGCTAAAGGCACACACGGGACAAGATAAAAATCCCTCCTGAAAATTTGCTGGTTGGGGACTGAAAAGCAAACATATTTTCACAAAGTAGTGCTGTTTAGTTCAAATACCTGTTTACTTGAGGCTTTCTGACCTGTCTGAAGTTAGTCAGATGTATTTGGGGAATGTGCTGGCGCTCCAAAGAATGTGCATTGGCTGGCAGGGCTCAAATTAAATTGTTAATTTTTTTCAAGGCAGGATCTTACTGTACAGACCATGCTAACCTCAAATTCATGATCCTCCTGCCTCAGCCTTCTGAGTGCTGGGGTATGACTGTGCTTGGCTTCAGCTAGAATGCTAATGGAATTTGGTAGATGTGGGTGATAGGGCAAGCCCCTTCAGACAGGGATCCCTGTGCTGTGTAAAAAGGCACCCGGGTCTTCAAGTGTCCATCAAGTTCCGAGGCCTGTGGGCTCCGGAGAGCAAAGTCATGAGGCCTTAGGGTGAGCCGTACTAGAGATGAGGCTAGAAAAGGGAGCAAGGCCCGCATGAGCCTTCTCCAAGGGCACCATCAGGAAATACTGAGTGGCTGTACAGAGATGGTCTGAAGAGATCTACATTTTATAGGAATGTCCATTTCCTAACAGT
Source organism: Peromyscus aztecus (assembly GCA_902168405.1). Lineage (NCBI taxonomy): Eukaryota > Metazoa > Chordata > Mammalia > Rodentia > Cricetidae > Peromyscus > Peromyscus aztecus. Next base: position 2,863 of record CABHPQ010167353.1, read on the forward strand.
AGCTCGGTTGTTAGATGTTGGAGAGGAACAGAATTTTACAGTTGAGGGCAAGTTGAATTTAGCCCTAGGAAAGCTAAAGTATTCTATAGTGAGATGCCTTTGCATGTCTATGCAATAAAGTTATATAGCATTGAAGAATTAGTAAGTGCAATTCAGTCTATCATATCTGTCTTTTAAATTTTTGCATGGAGTTATAAAATAACATTTTCTTTCAATTTTTAACTTGTTCTATATTAATAGAACCTTGAAAAAGAGCGGTTAAGCCCTGTTGTACACATTCTCCCGAGGGTCTGGAGAGCAGCTGTGGGCAATGTCAGTTACTGCCCAGTTCCAGTCTTCTCCAGGGCCACCCCTGGGAAAAGACCATTCTTGAGCCTTAGCCAAGTTTCCCTTCTTCTGGGCCCTGAGCAAAAGCTGCAGCAGCGGACACCAGCTCTCCCACTAACACGTGACCTCCTTAGTAAGAGTGGAGAGTTTGTTGCAAAATGGAAGCAACCTTGGATAGTTTTGAAATGGGAGACACCATTTTTTTGCCTAGTCTGACTCTTTCAAGCCTGTCACAGAACAATCTTCACAATGTCTGTACAAAGAGTGTATTCTGCTTGATAAGAATTAGTCCCGCCTCTTGGCTTCTTAGCTGTGTAGTGCTCCGTAGCCAAGGGCATCCAGCACCAGCTTGACGGTTTTCAGCATGAGTGTTAACAGAAGGGCTAAGCAGGAAGGACAGACTAGTGTAACCACATTGGGACAGCATCTTGTAGGGGCTTGGTCACCGTCTTTGAACACATGTGGTTCAGATACCCATTTCTGCTAGAACAGTTTCTGACTTTAAATTATGTATGTTATTACTTTGAAAGTAATTTTTTTTTTTTAGTACTTGTACTTGTTTATAGGATGTAAATGCTCTGTCTGTCTTGTTGTTTCTTTGTTTTAAGATAGTCTCCGTATGTAGCCCACAGTGGCCTTGAACTCTCAATGCTCTTACCTCTATCCCCCAAGTGCTGTGATTTCGGGTATATACCATCAACCTCTGTAACCTCTTGTGTGTGTGTGTGTGTGTGTGTGTGTGTGTGTGTGTGAGAGAGAGAGAGAAAGAGAGAGCGAGAGAGAGAGAGAGCGCCAGCCTGAGCTATCTCCCCAACATCTGAAGCAGCTTTATATTTATACTTGCCTTTTGTTATGCATTGGCCATAAAAAGCATGTCTGCTCTGGGTACCAATAATTTGGAAGGGCAGATGTGGGTTTTAATTTTGCCATCCCTCAGGAAGATTGTAAACAGTAAAGAATTCAAATGAACTGTAGGTCCAACTGAAAGGGGATGGGAAACCAGGTGTGGAGACACATTCTCATAGTCTCAGCAGGAGGTAGGTGGAGACAGGTGTATCAGGAGTTTAAAGTCATCCTCAGGTACATAATGAGGTTTAGGCTAGCTTGTGCTACGTGAATGTGGGGAAGGGATTTGTAGGGAGCAGTGAGGGTAATAAGGTTGGCAGAGAGTGTAGGAGGGTTATGATCAGAATACACTTTGTAAGAGTATGAACTTGGCAAAGAGAAAAATTCAGGGCAAGTTTTTTTTATGTATATATAATAGAGGAGGAGCTAACTCATACCAGAAATGTCCTTTTGCTTTTTTTTTTTTTCCAGAGCTGAGGACCAAACCCAGGCCTTGCGCTTGCTAGGCAAGTGCTCTACCACTTAGCTAAATCCCCAACCCATCCTTTTGCTTTTTGATTCAGCACCCCATTGTGAAAGACTAACCGGTCCTTTCTCTTTCTCTGCCTCACAGGGCTATTGTGGCACTGGTGTACAACGTGTTGAAGGCCTTTATGGAAATGAACAGCACTATGTTTGACGAGCTGACGGCCACATACAAGTCAGATCGTCAGCGGTAACTTCTTAAAGCTCTTTTGTCTGCTGTGCATAAAGCTATTGAGTCCTTTCTGAACTCTTTGCTAAAGCTGTCTAGTTGCACATCAAATTATAAACAGCATTTTATTTATTTACATATTCCATTTCTGCATGCTCAATAGCTGTGTCCTCATTAGTGTACTACCAAGTGAGAAGGTTCTCTGATGGTGTGATTTTGGTGAAGCCTGCTTTTCCTCCTTTGTTTCTGTGCCTACCACAGGGCTCAGAGCCTGGCACATCCCTCGTCTTTCAGGCCCGCTTCAGGGAATCATTGTATAGTTTGTCTTCTAGGCTGACTCCTACTGCAACCCACCCAAACTAAAATTGGGTTGACATACTTAGTACTCCAGCACAGAGACCAGGCACTATTTACCCAGAACTTGCTTTCTAGTCTAAAAACCAAGAAATTCATTACAACTTACAAGAGCAGTGAAAAGAATATAAACCGTATTTGTCTAGTATTAGAAAACATTGAGGTGCTTAAGATTAGAATGGGGCAAAAAGTCTTCCTTGATTTTATTTACATGGTTCTCCCATTTTATTTTCGTTATATTATATAATAATAATAATGATGATGATAATAGTTATTATTATTTCGAGGCAGCATTTCTCTGTGTAGCCCTGGCTATCTTAGAATTCACTTTACAGATTAGGGTGGCCCCAAACTCAGAGATCCACCTACCTCTGCCTCCCAAGTGCTGGGAATAAAGGTGTGCACCTCCATGCCCAGTTCAAGTTTTATTTTTAATCCAGTATTTTCAACTTTCTAAAAAATGTTTTCTTGGTTAGGATTTCTGTTGCATCCATGGCAACTCTTATAAAGGAAAACACCTTGCTTATGTTTCGGAGGTTTAGCCCATTATCCTCATGGCAGGAAGCATTGCGGCACACAGGCAGGCATAGAGCTGGAGAGGTAGCTGAGAGTTCTACATCTGGATCCCCAGATAGCAGTCGAGAGAGAGACACAGGGCCTGGTGTGAACATTTGAAACCTCAAAGTCCACCTCCAGTGACACCCTTCCTCCAACAATGCCACACCTCTTAATAGTGCCACTCCCTGATGACCAAGCGTTCAAATCTATGAGCCTGTGTGGGCCATTTCTGTTCAAACCCCCACAGATGTAATGGAGAGATTAAGGGAAGCACAGAGTTCTTAGTGGTTGGTTCTCTGGCTTGACTCTGATCACGAGGATGCAAATGCTGGCTATGTAGGTCATAAAGGGTGGACCTTAAGGAGTTCGAGAGTAGGACTGGGAATGTTCATACCTTGGACTTGACTGAACCTCATAGAAGGATGCTTTCTGTTATTTTTTTTGCTTCTTTGCTTTGCCGTATTTAGAATGTGTTAGTTGTGTTTTACTGAGGAAAAGGGCAATGAGTAGGAAGGTTTGGGAACAGAGGACCAAGGACCATGGCAGAGATTGTTCTTAAGTTACAGGGATGTGGTTTATGGGAAACAGTTTAATCACAGAATATGGTTTTAACTACAACATTGTTTTTAGTTACAACATTGAGATAAATGTCAATTCTATATTACATTTGAAACCTAAATAACTATTAATTCATAATATTATCAATTGTTAAAAAAAACTCAATTTATAATGACCCTCCTTGCCCTACAGTTAAGTTAAAATCTTTGAAAAGTTATTTTTTAAAAGGGCTAAGGGAGACTGGAAAGATGACTCAGCTGTTAAGAGAATTTGCTGCTCTTCCATAGGACCCAGGTTCAAGTCCAGCACCTACGACAGCTCCCAAAAGTTGTAACTCCAGTTTCAAATGATTTGACATGCTCTTTTGGCCTCCTTTAGGATCAGGCATGCACATAGTGCACAGACATATGTGCAGACAAAAAACACCCATTTCAAAAGGGGAGGGGGAGCTAAAGGCACATTAGAATATCATAATGAATCATTAAACAGTGTGCACACAGCACTTATCTGTTAGGGCAGCAGAGATCCCTATAATCTTTATTATTATTCTAGTTAAACAGGGATTAAATCTGGGTAAAATCTTAAGAATATTGAAGGAGCTTCAGTATAATTAAGTTACAGAGTGTACTTGGCTAGCATATATATAAGGCCCTGTGCTTGATTCTCAGGACCACTGTATACACACACACACACACACACACACACACACGGCCTTATTTCAGATTGAGGACCTCAATGAAGTTGTTTTGTGATCTTTTATTATCTGAGCTAAATAGATGAATCACTTGAAAATAGATGGAATTAACTAAGGGGACTAGGAAAATAGAACTGTGAGGTTGAACTGTTATGCTAGAATGTTAAGGTAGAATAGTGAATGGACTTCCTTAATGAAAGTTGTTTTTATTTGTTTGTTTGTTTTAAAAAAACAAGGATGATACTTTGGCAAATGTGCAAAATTAGAAAGTCATACTGAGCAGATCCAAGCACTGGCTTTGCCACAGAAGTGATAGTAACTGTTAATTAGTAATTGAACATGGCTGTTTGGGGCTGTGATGGAAGAGCCAAATATGAGGTCTTACTTGTTGATGACAGGAACTTGATGGCTTCAGTTCACAGCAGATTTTTGAAGCATTACAAATCAGAATGGTGGGTGGAGTAAGCTTTTAACACTAGTACATACAGGTGCCAACACTAGTGCTATGTAAAATGAAACAGGAGGAGAATTTGACAAGATTCCCAGCATTACAGTGTGCTGAAGTCTTAAAGTTCCCACCGACAGAAAGAAAAACTGGGAACAATAAGGGTAGCACTAAATGCATCAGAGTTATTTAGACTTTTAGGAGCCAGATGTGGTGGTACACATCTGTAATCCCAGCACTTGGGAGGTGGAAGTATGAGGAGCGGGAGTACAGCCTGGGCTACATGCAGTAACAAAAAGAGAACTGTCTATTGTTTCTCAGTATATAATTGCATTTCTATGAAAGGCCAGTGAAGGAAAATCCATAGAAGCAGCAGACCAGTGGGTGCCAGGGGCCGGAGGAAGAAGTGGGCAGCATGATTTCTTCTTTGGGATGATGAGAATGTCCTAAGCTGAGACTGTAAGTTTTAAAAATAAAGCTGTCGGTATGAAAGCAGTGTGGCGTCTCCATATACATTCATCTGGAGAAAGAAAGGACACACAGGACAAATCACGTTGCATACTGTAGAGGGATGAACCGAGTGAGGAGCTTCAGCAGGAAGATGATGATGTCATGATGCCAGCTGCAGTTGAGGGCAGTGTGAACTGCCACACCATGAGCTGATTTTCAGTTGATAAAAGTCCCCAAATCCTTTATTTCCTCTCTGCTTCTGCCAAACGAGGCAGAGGCATTAAAACTCCATATGAGCTGTAGAACTTACGTCCATGTACTTAAATCAGCATTCCCTGAGAACATTTGTTTAGACTGATATTATCTGCAGATTGTACTGTCAAACAAGCAAGGGATATTGCCCAGCAGCTTGCTTACAACCAAGAGTCTAGAGTCTGGAAACCAGCAACTCTCTTTCTAGAATCATACCCACTCTAGGGTGTGGCCCTCTTCAGCCTCTATCTCCCTCTGTTTTATTCTTTATTAAAATATTTGTTCAGTTTTTGGCTTTTCAGAGGATGTAAAGGGTCTCACTGTAGCTTAGGCTAGCCTTGAACTTCAAGTGATCCTCCTTTCTCAACTGAGTATGGAACCACATGCTAAAATCTCCTTTGGAACATGTATTTGTATCTGTTATGTGTATGAATGCTTTGCCTGGATATATGTATGTGCTATACACGTGTGTCTGGTGCCTGGCCAGAAGAGGAGTTTGGAGCCCTTGGAACTGGAGTTAGACATTTGTGAGCCACCACGTGGGTGCTGGGAACTGAGCCTGGTCCTTTGGAAGAGTAACCCTTGGCTCGTAGCTGTAGAGCCATCTCTCCAGCACCTTACATATTTTTCTGAATACATTCCATCTTAATTTTTAAAAAATAAAAAAATGCATAATGAATGTAGACTTTTCTAATCTTGCCCCTTACGCCCTTAAATGCAGTTGTTATAGTTCAAAATTATTACGTAAGTTTGAAGAGTTATGTTTGAAGACCATTATGCTGGTGAGATCCACACTGTGCAGATTGCACCGAAGATAGCAGTCATAGTAGACAAGGTCTCAATTGCCAGAATCTTATCTATAAAGTGCAGTTAGAGATGACTGTGTGATTCACCAGCCCTGCAGTTGGAATGTCAAATTACTTGGTTTTTTTTTTTTTTTAGGTTTTTGTTTTGTTTTGTTCTTTAGTTCAAGGAAAATGAAACTTTATTGGTTTGGGATTTTCTTTTTAAAAGTTTATTCTTCTTTTATGTGTATGAGTTTGTGTATTATGTGTTTGTGTGCCTTTATGTATGTATGCCATGTACCTACAGGGAATGGACAGAAGGGGATGTCTGACTCCCTGGAACTGGAGTTACAGACAGTTGTGAGCTGCCATGTGGGTGCTGGGAACTGAACCTGGGTCCTCTGGAAGAACAGCCAGTGCTCTTAACCACTGAGTCATCTCTCCAGCTCCTATTTACTATTGTTAGAGAATTTAATATAACTTTGCAAAGTATTGGTGATTACTAAAATAGCGCAGAGTTTACATTATCCTTATTAATTTCTCTGAATAAAGAATATATTGTTGCTAAAGTGGGATATGCAAGGACAAATTCCTGAGTCTGAAGCAGCAGAGCTCCTGTGCTTAGGAACTGTTTGAATTTATGAAATTGTGAATTCACAATGTTATCTGGCTCTACTTTTCACCAGTTCATTTCAGTAAGCCAGAGGTAATGAAATGAATTATGTTAGTAGATGTGAATTCATGTGATGAATTTTTTTAATAAGTGTGAATGTGTTTAATTTATAATATAGTTTTATATTCTTTGATTATGTACTTTCTACTTGATTGATATTAAAGCATTTGTTTTAAAACAATACTGAAATTTCCAAATGTCTTTGGCAAAATTAAATTATTGAACCAATTTTGGCTTATCCAATTGTGGTAAACTTTGCCAAACAATGCAGTCTGGAGTTCCGGAAATCACTGGTAAATTGGTATTTAACCAAGTTTGAAGGCTCACTTAAAATTTTAATACATCATAGTACACGTATCCACAAAGTTTCATGTAGATCATTAATATATTCTTATATGTTATAATATATAAATATATACTATAAGATAAAAATGTTGATGTATGTTTTCAGAAATGACCTAGTTTCGGTATACACTGTATGGGAAAAACAGACACAGATGAAGGAGAGAGTGTGTGTTCTTATCTTGTCCATTTCTGCCCGTGTCATTTCCAGCCTCTCTTTTGAGTGTTTATTGCGAACAAACAGGAGGTTGTATTCTAACAAGGCCTGAGCATTTCAGAGCCCCCGGGCACTTGTGTGTTAAGATAGATGATACTAGAAGCCATCTCCAGTTTTCTCAGTCATTGCACTGCGTTATAATTTATACTGTATCTACAGATAAAGGGGTGTTGTTAATGGAAATCTTAAGACAGTCTTGCTTTCATTAATACTACTTGTGTGTCCATGAGAGTGTCAAAATAGAACCTACATGAGGGAAAACCCCCAAAGAAACCCTGAGAAGCTTGCTGCCAGTTGCTTCAGAGCCGCTTGGGCCTCTGTGAGGGAAAGGCTGTTTCTGTTGGGCAGTCTCACCAACCCCTCTCAATTGTTTACGTTGTTTTCTGTTTCTTCCTCCAGTGAGAAAAAGAAAGAGAAGGAGCGTGAAGAATTGTGGAAAAAATTGGAGGATCTGGAGTTAAAGCGAGGTCTTAGGCGTGATGGGATAATTCCAACTTAACAACAATCTGACCACGACATCACTAACCCATGGGGTCACACGCTTATGTAGTAGAAGGATGGAGCAACAGTTTTCTGTATTGTGCAACTTTACAGTAGATTTCACATTTGTCTCATTATTACAACAGCACTGTATATACCTGTCTCTAAGTAAAGGAAAACATAAGGACTTCAATCCAAAGTTTGGACAGTAGATGGACTTCTCAGAACTTTGCAAACATAATCATTGTTCTAACCCTCTTTAAAACAAAACAAAACAAAACAAAAGGTCTTCAGAGATCTGTTGGTGAAATTGCTATGTTAAAATTCCATTATCAGGAGTTCCTTATTTATCACTAGCAGAGAGTATGATACAATTTTCAAATGTGAACAATCTTAAATTTAGCTTGTCTTTCTGCTAAGCTGTTAAATGTATTTATAGTAAAGGAAGAAAAGATTGTCATTTCTTTATAAGTTTGTACAACACCCTCCTCTGGACAACTTGACTGTAATTTGACATCCTTTCCTTTTGCACATCTTCATGAGTCGAATGTTCACGTGGAATGGGGCAGTGAATTACAGAGGTCCCTGGTGAAATTTATCTGCTGGGTGAACATCTTCCCAGTGCCCAGGTGTTCCTGGTACTCCTTTAGTTTTCAGATTAGGAGTAAAAAAAGAAGAGGTGATGATAAGCATAAAAAAGAAGAGGTGATAAGCATAGTAGCGAAGGGAATGTTGGGCTTCGTATCAGATATGGTGAGTCCAAATCAATGTCTTGAATCCTTTGAAAACAGGCAGCGGGACGCGCAGGCTTCAGCACCTGCAGCATTAGCTGCAGACATCATTGTGCATCCAGACCAGAGACAATTTAGAAATGTCAGAGAAACATCCTTTCCGACCCTATGAAGTAAGAAAGACAGAACACTAAGTGATAGAACCATGAAGCTGAGCACCAGGACTGCGCATCCACTTGGGAACCCAGTTGAGCAAACAGCACGAACTGTTTGGAGTTGTTGCCTTACTTTCTAATACGTACTTATAAAGTATTTCAGCAAAAGAGGATGCAGCCTCTGGGAGAAACAAAACATGTTCCAGTGTTTTTTGTAGATTCTCGTTCCATAGCTCATCACAGCGCCAGCCCTGTTTTTAGCCAGAAAGGATTCAGGATCAACAGTATGCATTCTGATATGGATGCATATTCCTAACTACTGTATTTGTTACCAAAAGTGGTTCTACAAATGCTACTGAAAAAAATCTGGAAATTCCTAATGTCCTGAGTATTAATAATAAAGTTTAAAAAATGCTTTTATATCAAAGGTGCATTGTGACCAAATTGTTTAAGAAAAAACAAAACACCAAACTAGGGCTATACTGTAGGTGTATCTTACTGGCTCTCTGCTCTGTAGTAAAGGAAGACTTACTTGGGTAGGCAAACTGCTGATGTACTGGTGTGCAGTATGTATTGGCCTGATGTGGTTGCATTGCTGTGTACTGACAAATTTGTGTTGTGGGGTTTGTTTCCTGGGAAGCGTTTGCTTGTTAAAGACAGGGCAGCAGTGAGCCGATAACCCCGGACCATCGTGTCCAGCAGTGTTCATGGAGTAGAGCCGATTCTGTGTTCATGTGTTGAGTCGTGATCATAGCTAACATGAACACATGAACTGTTGTTGCTCTTAGTAGAAATACTGTATAAATATGGGCTTGTATATTTTCTTCCTTCCTTTTAAATGTAAAGTAGAATATGCAACTTTGTTGTTTGCAAGAAAAAGGAGAGGAAAAGCCATTGACCTTACTTATGAAGTGTTTCCAGATTGTCAGCCACAGTGTGTATATAAAAGTAAGCTAATTATGGGTATTTTCATCTAGGTACCTTCGTTTTTTGTTTTTTAAATGCCTTTGCTGATTCCCAAAAAGAAACATAGTATTTTTTTTTTAAAGGTGTGTGACCTCCAAGTACAAGATGGTTCAGTGGAATGAATAGGGCTTTTATTAAGGAGGATTCCATGTGGAAAAGTCCTGGGCAGAGGTGCAAGTTCACACATTGATACTAAGAAAGAAACCCGTAGCACATCTTCTCTTTAGCTCTCTCTATTTTAGCCTTTATCTTTCGATTTTCATCACACGTATCTTAGATAGTATAAACGTTGCTTGCCGTGACCTGTGCCCCTTGGGATGAAATATGCTCATTTGAGATGAGAGAGGTAAGGACCTCTCTCTGCACCACGTCCTTGTCCTCTGAGCCAAGGGCGAACGGCGCCCCCTTCTGTCTGTTTTGTCTGTTGATCATTCCCAACTGAGAAGAATAAAGCTAAGCTTTAGACTATTGGAAGATGTGATTAGAGCTGTCTGTCTAAACTCACAGGGCAACTTCAGAGAAAAAATACTCATTTTCCTTCTTCACTGAAAGCGACAATGTGGCGTCTGTCATGTTGTGTGTGGTGACGAGAAGCTAGCCCAGGTAACCTGATTGTTACACTATGTGACATATTTAAGGACATACTTGCTGCGTTTGCAGCAGCCTCCTGTCTGACCCTCCCTGGGCAATCCTGCTGTCGCTCATTGTGAGTTAACTGTGACAAAGTCAGCTCTGTGTTCTATTTTGTTTGCTTCATAGTTTCCAGAACTATATATAAATATATTTTTTCAATAGCAGATATTGTAGTTAGTGAGTGGTGAGCACCCCAACCTTATCCCTACCATATTGGTTTCAGGGATGGGACGAAGAGTGTCCTTGGAAGAAAAAAACTAAATTTAATTTTAAATTTTGTGATTTAGAATGATGCTCAGGCTGCGGGCCTGCAACAGCTGTGTGGGTGAGGTGACCGTCCCCTCTGGATCAGACATACACTCCTCATTGTGCCCATGTCCCCGGTGGCCCTCCTTCATTGTTTACTTACTGTCCTTTGCAATTTTGATTATATTTTGTTCTTCCTGACATTGACTGTTTTTTTTAAAAATAAAATAAAAAATAAATAAATAATCCCCAGAATGTGACTGGATGTGCAGGAGCAGAGCAAGCTCCTCCTCCTTGGGCTCTTTGCCTAGGTGGCAGGGTCATGTGATTCTGTACCTCCTATCTGTGCCCGAGACAGTCCAGGGTGGAGACAGACCTAGGGAGCGCTTGGAATCGCACCTGCTGTGCTGAACACACAGCCTAGGCTCAGTCACATTGTGGAAAGGGAAATAAAGGATACTTAGAGCTTTCAAAGCTGTTTTATGTCTTTGTGGGACGTGAGGGGTAGGGAGTTGGGAGGCTGGGAGGCTGGTGTCGGCGTTATGAAGTATTCCAAAGGTTTTCTTTTTCTTGCTTTGTTTTCCCTTTTAACTGGATGCACTGACCCTGGCCCAGGAAATGAAGAGCGTCTCTCCTTTGATGTTTTTACAAACAGTACCACAAAGTGACGGTCACCTGTCGCAGGAAGGTGGCAGCAGATGTGATCAGTGATGTTTTATTTGCACATGAATATCTTTATTTTTGTATTCTGGCTCAGCTGCTTCTCTTGAGTGGAGTTAGGGAAGGAGCCATAAAGGACTTTTGTACTAAGGATGTCAGCAATGCCTTTTCTATTCCTCCACATTTAATTTTGAGAACCTGAAAGAAGGATTGTGCATCTCGAGGAAGAGGAGCAGACCTTGAGCTTAGCGGAATGTTAATCTGTGCTGCTGCTTGTGCACGCTAGCGGCCGTAGATCTCCTGGACACGAGCACCCCATATGACGATGTCTGTGAACATAGGTTTCCTTTTCTCCCCTCCTCTCCCTCCTCCTCCCTCTCTTCCTCAGCCTCCCCTCTCTATTTTCTTTCTTTCTCAGCCCATTCCTCTTTCTTTTTTTTTTTTTAATCACTTACTGTAAATAAGTTGTAATCTAAACCTCATGTATCTATGGGGAACTTTCAAATATAAATATTACCAATACATTTCCTGGTGGTTGTCTGGTTTTTGATTGGAGTCTAATGAGAATGACGTGGCCATTCCCTTTGAAGATTTCACTTCAGCCTCTCCTGGTTATTTCTCATTTCGCTGTTGTAGCAGGAGAGGGCAGCACACGTTCATTTTCCCTGTCAGGAAGCTGCGGTTCTTAATTGGTTTTGAACTTAGCTGTGAGCAAGTGTGTTATTCTTATTTTTTTTTAAATGGCATCTATTTGTGCATAGATGTAAAAAATGAAACCTGAATATGAAAAGTTGCATATGAAAATTATAAACTGGTCCAACCAGACAATGGAGACCTCTGATCCATTTCAAAGTTAAAAACACTCCAAAACCGCTTCCAGGCCCTGCTGAACCATACCTCTTCCTTCTCCAACAGCAGGATTCAAGTGGAGGCATTGGAATTAATGTTCATCTTTGCAGATGATTTGCTCTCTCAAAGTGGTAACAGACTCAGCAAAGGTACTCCCCAGAGCAGTGTGATCTTGCCCTTGATGGTTGTATGGGAGAGTGTGTACTGTGGGTGTCCCTAATAAATATGCAGTGAAGGCTGCGGGAGCCTGGCTGGTTTTCTTTTTTGTTGACCCTGTGACCTTTGGAGTTACATGTTTACCTGAATTCTGAGGTGTGTGTGGGGTGTGTCAGGCTGCAGTCTTGAGAAAGTTTATGTCTATGGGTGTATGACATTGGGGACTGGCCCAGTGACTGTCACTGTAACAGTATTTCATTTACTCTGTCCTCTGGTCTGCAGCGTGGGACAAGATTGGTGGGAATATCCTGTTGGATCCTCCAGTGTCACTTGGGATCTCTTAAGGAGGGAAACAAACACACTTGAGCAGAACTGGCCAAGTTGATGCTGGCCTTGCCCTGGAGTTCAACCTGATGTCCCATTTCCTCCTCACAGGACTTCCTCACTGGCCTCCATACGGCAGCTGGAAGAGGAAGCTGCCCATCCTTTGAGGCCCGGCTCCAGAAACCCAGAGCATCCCTCTCATCATGCCCTGCTGGCCAAGCAGTTGCAGAGCCGGCTCAGAAGAGTGGGAAATAATTTGTATGCCTTTTAAAGCTGCCATCGGGTCCTTTCTTTGCAAAGCATTTGCATTCTGTGGGATTTACTCTTATAACTAATTAGATCCCACTACATCTGGAATCATCTGGAACCAGGGTGTTTCCTATTTAGTTAATCTGAGCTGAAGAAGCCAGAAGTCTTATGGTTCCAGTAGGTTTGTGTTTAGAGGCACAACATTTGTAGCATCTGAAGATGAATCTCTTAGTAAGCAAAACCTGAAAAATGTTGGAGTTCAAAGAGGTTTAAGAGACAGTTTCAATATAATGTCTAGTTCTTTGTATACTACTGCCTCTTCCCTGTAAATGTTAGAATGAAGGCAAAGCAATATACAGCTTTGTATAAACAGTGTGTCCTGAGGGTCTCCAGTGAGGGCAGCAAAGGGAAGTTACGTTTTTATTATGACCATGATACATGTTCATTACAGAATACACATCCTTGAAAAGGAAGGGGTTTGGTTTTGTTTTTTTACGTAGGGTCTTACTACATAGCACTGCCTAGCCTGAAAGTTAATGCAGATCAGGCTGGCCCTGAACTCAGAGATCTGTCTGCCTCTGCTTCCTGAATGCTGGGAACAAAGATGTGCCTCACCAACATAGCAAGGCAAAAGAAATTGTCTTTGTAATCTAAAGAATCATCTTGGTCTCTCACTTCCTACCTCAAGCTCCCCTCCCCTCAAAATGTATTCTCTTCAGAGCTTTATAATCTTGGCACCTCCATTTAGGTCCACAGCTCACTTTGGATTATTTCCTTGTATGTATGTAGGTTGTTAATGGGAATCCAGAGGCATTGTTTTCCGTTGCAAGCTTCTAGTTAGTGTAACAGTGTTATGACAGAGTCTGCCTCAAGAAGGTGCCATGAAAATGTGGCTTTAAATTTCGATTCTCTCTACTCCAGTGTTTGGGACATTGGTCTTTATCTTGAAGCCAAACAGTCATGACTCCCATAGCTTTATGATGGTCTCATCAACACCTTTCAATTTTGCATTTATTTTAAAGGGTTTCCATATGATAGACCCTTTGTACTACCACACAAAACAGACATTGTGAGGTTCTTAAAAGCAAGTGAATGTTGGTGGGTTTTGATGGAGAGAATATGGAGTCCATAACTTAGGAAGAATCATTACTTGGATATTCCCAGGTCTTATATTGTGTTACGGTTTGAATGTGTGTCCCCCAGGAAGTGTTGGAAATGTAATCTCCAGTAGCATTTGGTGGGGTGCCCAGTAGGCAAACAGACCTGAGGGTCTGACAGGCATGAATGGAGTGATGCTGTCACGGCAGGAATGGACTGATTATGAAAGGGCAAGTCCAGGCCTGTGCTTTCTCTCTCTGGCCCTGTCTCCCACTCTGGTCTTCTACCATGAGCTGACGCAGCAAGAAGGTCCTCCCTGAATGCTAGTACCTTCCAGGCTCCAGAAGGATGAGAAATTCTCTTTATCAGTTAGTGTCTGGTAGACTGTGACAGCACAAACAGATACAGTCCAGGGATATAGAAGACACTGCAGTTCTTCTGTGCCCTCCTCCCTGATGGCTGGGCACCATCTCCATGCTCTGGTCCGCACAGTTCACTTAAGCAGAGCAGAGTCATGCAAGGTGTAGTTTAGGGTCTGGCTTTTCCACTTAGCATAATATTTAAATTTTCTGATGTGTTTGAGTGTTTTGCCTGCAAGTATGTCCATGTACCACATGGATGCCTGGTGTCTGCAGAGGCCAGAAGGTGTTGGACCTCCTAGAGCTGGAGTTGCAAATTGTGAGGTGGCACCGTGTAATACAGGTACTGGGAATTGAACCCAGATCCACTGGAAGAGCAACTAGTGCTCATAACCACTGGGCATCTTTCCTGATACTAGCATAATATTTTGAAGATCATTCAGTAATTCATTAGTTTTCATGGTTGAATAATCTTTCATGTGGTGATAGCCTACTTGTTTTTTTTATCAGTTATGAACATTTAGATTGTATCTATGTTGGTGCTGTGGTGAATAACACTATTGTGGACATTTGTTTGAGTATCTGTTTTTGGATCTTATGGTACATTGGTAAGGTCAGATTGTTGTTTAACATTATTTATTGTGTTGGGGGGAATAGGGGCATACATGTGGAAGTCAAAGGACAATTTAGGTAAGTAGGTTCTCTCACCATGTAGGTCCTTGGGATCGAACTCAGATCGTCTGGCTTGGCAGCAAGTGCCTTCATTCTCTGAGCCATCTCGACAGCCCTGCTGTTTAATTTTTTGAGGAACTGTTGAGCTTTTCCACAAAAGCTTTGGTAATTTCTGTTCCTACCAGTAACAGCAAGATTCCACCTTCTCTCCGTCTGTGAAACATGTTACTTCTGTATATGTTTATTATAACCTTAATGGGCAGGCTGCTCATGGAACAATTGCCTTTTTAAAAAGTTCTTCCAAGTGGATAGCTTCAACTGATCCATTTTTTAGTTTACTGGCTCTTAGCAGCTGTCCTCACTCTTGATAACTTCTTTCTTTTATAAACTGATTTTACTTTTAGAATTTCTATTTGTTTTGGAGTATCTCTTGGTTGAGATTGCCTATCCATTTACTGCATGTTTTTCTGAACATCACTGCATAATTATAACTGTCATAAAATTCTCATTTTAAAATGTCAACATCTGGTTGGTCACAGACTCTAATTTTTTTTTCTTGAGAATTGGCTGCTTATTCCTGGTTCTTCATATCATACAATTTGGGGGGTTTGCCTTGTTATCTTGAATAAACATGATGAGAACTCTGGATTTGTGTATATTCCTCTGAAGAATAGCGATTTTTTTTTTTTTTTTTTTTTTTTTGGTCCAAGCAGATAATTAACTTGGAAGAATTGCAACCACTAGTTCTGAGGCAGTGACCCCAATCTCAGTTCACATCTTTAACCTTTCTTGGAGTTCAGTGCATGGAGGCGTCATGGCTTAGCCTTAGCTTCTAGCTGGCTAACGCCCAAGGTTTATAACCCTTCTTTCTGCTCTTTCTTTTCTGGGCTATGCCTTGGCCTCCAGTGGCTGTGAGTATCCTGACCTCCCTTCTGGGTTCCCGCCAGAAGCACAGGTTTTCTGTTGGTGTATCGCTCCACAGGGTAGTTAGAGCTTCAGCCTAGAAACATAAAATTTAGAACTCTACCCAGTAGCATTCTTTCCCCCAAGAGTTCAATTCCCTCTAGTGCTTCCCATTTGCCTTCCCAGATCCTTTTCATCCAGCCTTCTTCTTTGTTACCGTCATCTCCCACACTCCGACATTATTCTTAGACCCAGCGCTGTGGAGTCTGTTCCTGTTTCAATAGTCTTTGCCTTTGATGTCCCTTTTTTCTTCCAGAAGCCAACCTGGACTTCAATTGTTTGCTTAGTTTCTTCAAACCTAGGAGAGTTCCACTTTTGAACATTTCTAGTCAGTTGCTTGTTAGAAAGTATCTTGCATTGGGTGTTTTTGATGTTTTTCCCTGACTAGACTGAATTTGTATGATATTTGGAGAATGTTTCCAGAGGTGACCTGCATGGTATCAGGGAGTAACTCCTGCCACCATGGGGTGCTAGAGATATTAGCCATCATTTAGTTAAAGTTCTGGCCACAAGACTTTCACTAAAATTACCATGTTTCCTTTTATAGTTACCAAATGCTTCAGATGGTGTGTGTGTGTGTGTGTGTGTGTGTGTGTGTGTGTGTGTGTGTGTGTGTTTTGTACACACACACACACACACACACACACACACACGAGAATTGAATTTAAGGCCTTATGTATGCTAGGCAAGCACTACCACTGAGCTATATCCCAACCCGAGGGAAAATACTTCTCAGATTATGTTAATCTCCTCCTTCTCTTTATTTCTTAGAGGTTGAATCCTAGATCCTCAAGTGTGCTGTCAGCATTCTACCACTAGGCTGCATCCCCAGCTCGTAACTACCCGTTTCTCCTTTAATTTTTGTTCATAGGTTTTTAGTTGGGAGTTGTAAGGATGTTTTTGTGTTTCTCTGATGCCTAATATATCTGTTAACTGAAATTTTTCTGTAAAGCAGCGCGGTGGGCCGGCTGCTCCTTATAACTGACTCCCCAGCCGGCTCCAGCCACAGCAACTGCCAGGCTGCTTTCCTGCCTCTAGTTTTCCCAGTCTCAGGTGTCATGGGAACGGGGACCACGTGATCTGTAGACAAACAAGTGGGCTTCCTGACTCAACAAGAAGCATGCAGGTGGACTGTGGTGTGAGTCAGTCTTGGAGCAGAGCTCATCCGTTTTTCCATACATGCCCCTTCCATCTCCACGCTTCGTGTACTATTCACTTGTTAGGATTCCTAGGTTTCTTCCACTCTGAGAGTCTTACTGTTTACAGCTGACAGTTGTGGTTAGTTGTTGTCTGTTTAGAAAATCCCTCAAAGGAAGTGTTCTCCCCTGATTAGCTTGCAGCTATACCTGCAGTTGAAGGATGTTTCCAGTTTCTGGATCATTCCATGTGATCCGTGGCAGCTGTACTTCCAGTGGTGAGTGAGTGAGTATATGGCCAGCAAAAGTAAAAGAATAAGTACCAAGAAGCAGAGAAAAAGGAAAAGACAGACAACAAGGCCTCATCAGAGCGGGTGCTCACAGCATCCAGCAGAGACAGCTGGAGTAGCCTGATGGAGAGAGCAAGTAAAGTCCTCAAACCAGGGTCCTAGGGAAGTGGAGGAGCCAGAGGAGTTCCTGTTTGAGCTCTCTTTCCATGAGTGAACTTCTGGCTTCAGATTCCTCCTGCAGGTACTTCTATACAATGGGATAAACATTGCATAACTGTTGGAGTCTGTTGGAAATGATTTCCCTTCTAACTATTTGCAAGGATGTCGTGTTTTTAACACCTCTAGCTGTAAGCCAGGGCACCAGCCTGACCCAGGACGGGGTTTTAGAAGAGACAGGCTTCAACAGCACAATATAACTTACAGTTGGTTCGTTCTTTCTTCTGAGACAGTCTCATGTATCCCACCTGGCCTTGAACTCACTTTGTAGCTAAGGATCACTTTGAACTAACGGCCTCCTGCCTCTACTTGCTAAGGGCTGTGCTTCACCCTTAGTGGAGTGCTGAGGATTGGATCTATTACTCTAGGCATGCTAGGCAAACACTCCATGAACTGAGCTACATCTCCAACCATAAAACAAATTTGAGATGGAGATTATTTGCTGGGCACTCATTAAAAGGAAAAAGAGTCTCGTCAAAGTACATTTGAGTAGTGTTCCCAGCATGAAGAGTACAGAGCAGACCTTCCGAGCTTACAGTGGGCTCAAAACATCCTAGCTGGATGAGTAACCTTCAGAGTGACATTGGTTTCCTCAAAAGTAACAGTAAAAAGATAGTGGGGGCAGTGCTCTTAAAGTTAGTGGGCTGATGAGATGGCTCATGGGGAAAAGTGTTTGCCCCTCAACCTTGGCACCCTAAGTTCAATACCCAGAACCTACACAATGGTGGAAGGGGAGAACCGGCTCCACAGAGTTGTCCTCTGGCCCCCATATGTATACCATGGCATGTGTGTGTGCCTGTGCACCCACAATTTTAAACAATTTAAAGATTTAGGAAGCGAATTTTCAACTTAGAATTCTATGTACTTGAAGTTTACTTCTCATGCATTTTACTTAGGCTTAAAGCTGCTTGCGGCTACGCCCCAGCCAAACAAAAGGTAAAGCAAGAAAATGGAAGACACAGGATCCAAGAAACAGTGATGTCTCCTCGGGAGGAAAATGAGATAGTGTAGTAGGTGGTAGGCCTAGAGTGGAACCAGTGCAGACTGGAGCAGAGAGGAAAACTCTGGGAGCCAAGAAAACAACAAGGAGAGGAACTTGGAGAAAAAGACAGGTGTGACATTTGAAAGGGGTTGATGCAATGAAGCTGACAGATGAGGTAAGAGAGAGGTAGAGCTTTGTCAGAGGGGAAGGGCAGTCACAGTCCAGCCCCAGACAGGCAGGGGATGTCTACACAGTCACGCCACAAGCTCTGACTACTGTTTAGTAAAAATGGTGAGAACTATTAGAACAGGGGAACAAGAGAGCTGCATCCTGAGGAGATAATGTCTGTTGAGTGGCTACATCAGGAAGTATCAATGTAAGCCAGACTGGAGTTGTGGGAGTAATTGCTATGCACTTAAGTTAAAATTAATTAAAAAGTAGTCAAAAGAGCAGAGGGATCGTGTGTGTGTGTGTGTGTGTGTGTGTGTGTGTGTGTGTGTGTGTGTGTGTGCAGGCACACGCCTGCACATGGAGGCCAGCCAGCCACCTTGCTGTCATTCCTCAGGAACTGTCATCCATGTTTGGAGACACAGGGCCTCTTACTAGTCGTGGGCTCACCAATTAGGCTAGATAACCATCAAGCCCCAAGGATCCACCTATCTCTACCTCCCCATTGTTGGGATTGCCAGTGCATGTCACCATGCCAAACACTTTTATGTGGCTTCTGGGGACTGAACACAGGTCTTCATGCTTGTTTGGAGAGCATTTTAACGGCTGAGTCGTCTTCCCAGTCCTGCAACTTAGTAGTTTTTTTGGTTTTTTCTTTCAGGATTTGGAGTGTCTAAAGGTCTCTGTGCCCTTCAATCCACAGTGGCAGTGCTTTTCTTGATAACTTTCTCAAAACCTGTGCAAGTCTTTCATGGACTTCATATCATTTAATAAAAGCTACACCTTAAGGTGTTTTAGAGATAAATTCTTCTCAATTTTGGCTCCTGTTGATGTGGCCAAGTCCCAAATTCCCTGTTGGTTCTCTCTCTCACTTGATTCCAATGCACTGTGAGGCACACCGATGTCTCCAAAAAGGAGTTAGGTGTATGAAGAGCTCTTTAATGGCAGCTGTCTTTTGGATGAAGGATGATACTGTTGTCCTGTCCTTGTTATCCTGCGCCATGGACATATGACCCTGAATGTCTATATGCCTTTGGGACTCAGTGTCTGCCGAGTAATAAGTCCTCTGGAAGCCATGGATATAGATTATGGGGCTTCTGGAAAATATTAGCATCTAATTGACTTAATTGTCTAGTTTCCTTTTCGGGGTGAATAGGACCCAGGGATCCTGGGATAATTTTTAGCTGATGTGAGCATACAATTGGGTATGAATGGCTTATGGGGGGGTGATAGGGATGGGACATCTGGAGGTGGTTTTGTGCTTCATGATGCTAACACATCTGGAAACTGACTACCCAGCGGGCCCTTGGCCCACTGCCCCCATGCTTCTTGCAGCAGTCTGACCTTTAGTAGAAGGAGTTGTTCCATGATGACTGTCCCCTGTAGTGGCATCTAGGGCACCTAGCCATCCAGACACATGGTAAAGACCCTTGGGGCTGGAAAGCCCTTCTAGTAATCCTGCTTCCAACAAGCTGAGTTGTCATTGGAACACCATGGCCTTTGTCCATTCCCGGGAACACATCTCGAGGATGAGCCTGGAGATGCTGGCTCAGTGCTGCGTACCCTTTATCTTTGCTCCCTGAGCCTGGGATGTTTTTCCAGAGCAAATATCAAAATGGCAAATCTGTAGACATTTATGTTCCCTAAGGAGCATGCCTATCTAACCTAATACACATCTTGGGAGCTTAATTTAACATGACGTCGTGAACACCAGCACCATGACCTTATATCTTGCTGTCCTTCCATCTCAGTTGACTGATCGACTCCTTCTCTGCACAGGACACTGCCACTGTATCAGTGATGTAATAATTACTCATTGGTATGACAGGATACTCAGGAAGAGCAATGGAAGGAAGGAGGGAGGGAGGGAGACACACACACACACACACACACACACACACACACACACACACACACAGAGAGACAGAGAGACAGACAGAAGAGAGAGAGAGAGAGAGAGAGAGAGAGAGAGAGAGAGAGAGAGAGAGAGAGAGAGAGAGAGAGGTGCTTACTTTGGCTCACCATTCCAAGATGCAGTTCCTCATGATGGAAGGGTCTAAAGGCAGCTGGTCACATTGCACCTACAGTTGGGAAGCAGAGGGAGAGAGATGCTTGTGCTCACCTCTCTCTCCCTTTTTCATGCAGTCTAGCTCCCCAGCCCATGGGATGTGCCACCCACTTTAAGAGTGGGTCACCCCACCTCAACTAAGCTAATCAAGATAATCCCCCACCGACAGGTCCAGAGGTATGTCTCCTAGATCCTGTCAAGTTGATAAACATTACTAATGACCACGAAAACCATTCGTCCTCGGAGAAGTTTCCATTTAGTTTGTATCAACTATGTATGTTTTTCAGTTCCAGGCACTGAGGTGAATATTCCCTCTTTGTGTGTGTCCGTGCATGTGTGTTGTGGAGGTGCCCATGCATTTGTGTGCGCGTGCATAGGAAGGAAGGCCACACAATGTTAGTCGGTACCATTTTTTTTTAAAGATGAGGTCTCTTGCTGGTTTGGAACTCACCAAGTACACTAATCTGGCTGGCCAGGAAGACCAGGAATCTGCAGCACTGTGGCTACAAGTATGTGTCACCATGCCAGCCTGTTTAACATAGAGGTTCTGAGGATTGAGCTCAGGCCCTTGCAAGGCTGATACTTCACTGAGGAGCTATCTCCTCAGTCTCTCTCTCTTCTCATCTTTCCATGGGTGATTACAATATTGTAGTTATTGCTGAGAGTGTGTCCAACTTTCTGATCAATTCCTCTGTTTCCTTTTGAGGGTTAATAGGAAACAGGTTAGAGAATGTCTTAGGGTAACCATATTCTCAGCTGTGGTAAGAAACAGGCCATCTTGAAGCATCTGGCTAAGTAGGAGATGCCAATTCTTTATTTTCTCTTTAGGGGTAAATTTGGTTTTTGTTAATGTTATGCCAATTTGTCTCTGATCGTCAAGCCTGGCGTGTAGACGGTTGAGAGATCAAGACAGACTGGTTGGCAGAGGCAAACCATTTCTTTGTCTCTGCCTGTCCTCTCCTGTGAGAGCTGGCCTCTTCACTCTCTCAGAGTGAGTTTGGTTTGAACGAATTCTCTCCCTTCAAAGGTCCACAAAGACTCAGTGAATATGACCCTTACAGTGTCAAGCATCTTGAGATGAGATCATCCCATTTTCAGATTGACTTAAATGCAATAGGTGTCTCTATAAGAGAGGAGATAAACACACAGAGCAGGAGGTGGTGTGGAGGGGAGTTATCCAGTCCCTAAGTCAAATGAGGCTTGCCAGAAACTATCAGATACTGAAAGTGGAGCCTGGATTGGATCCCCACCCAGGCTTCAGAGGGAACCCTCCCTGCTGGCACGCTGAGTTTGAATTTGTATCCCCGAGATCTGTAAAAGGTAGATTATAGTTTGGTAATTGTCCAGCAGCTCCAGGAAGCTCAGGAAGAAGCGTGTGGCAGAGATGTGGGGTACCACTGCAGTATTTGGTATCCTTGGAGGTCCCTTCAAGAGAAAAACTGGGATTAGAGGAAACCAAGTAGAGCTGGTGTCATAGGTCCAGGATGGCTATTTCAAGGTCCTTGACACCACAGGAAGCTAAGTGTTTATTTGGCCGGAAGAAGATGTCAGTGCACATGTCCCTCCTGATGGGCCAGTCCAAGCTGTCTCTATGAAGAGCTGACACCTGCTGGGACAAGATTAATTTGTGCTTAGATGATTTTGAGAGAATGTGACCACAGTCATTGCCAGTGGGGAGACAACCAGGCCTGGGGCATTTTCCTCCTGTGTGGAGTCATCCGAGCTCTGTGACTTGGAAATGCCCATTAGCATCTGCTGTGTACAGAAGCCCCAATTCCCCAGCCAGAAAGAGGGGTGGGAGCTTGACTCTCATGTTTCATACAGATGGAACTGCCCACTTCCTGGTCCGCCACAGGAAGATGGCTGTGGTTAAGACTGAAATTCAAGAGACTTTCACTCTTAGACCAAGCCTGCTTCTCAGAACAGGTGCCCTGGCCATGGCAGCTTTGGCCACTGGGGAAGCACTACTGATCTATACACTGTAAACATTTTTATTGATTTATTTTTAAATATGTTTTGGATTTAAATAGAATGACACCACTCTCCCCCTTCCCTTTCTTCTTCCATCCCCTCCTAGGGACCCTTTCCCCAATCTCAAGTTGATAGCCTCTATTTCTTTGAGTGTTACTGGTGTGTGTATATGTGTGTGTGTGTGTGTGTGTGTGTGTGTGTGTGTGTGTGTGTGTGTATACACACATGCACACGTGTGCAAATATATAAAACTCAATGAGTCTACTTTTGTTGGTGGTGTGTTTATTTATGGTTTCAGGGCTGACCACTCTGCCCTGGACAACCAATAAGGAGGCTCATCCTTAGGAGAGGTTAATACTCCCTCTCCCAGAAGTCATTAGCTGTTTGAAGTTCTTTGTCTAGGGGTAGGACTCTGACAATCTTCCTCTTCCACGTTAGCATGTCCACGGGTATTGCCATTGTTCTGGTCTTGCTTACGAAGCCGTTTCTAGGAGAGACTTTCCCAGCAGACTTCCTGGTACTCTGGCTCTTACACTCTTTCTGCCCCTTCTTCCACCATGTTCCCTGAGCCATAGATGCAGGACCTGTGACACAGATGTATCCCTTGGGGCTAGGCTCCCCAGGATCCATTCATGTCTGCTTTGTGTCCAGTGGTTTTCTATGATTGTCTTCACTTGCTGTGAAGAGCGTCTTCTTAGACAAGGTCACCACACTTGCCCAGGAAAGGTGGGCAGAGCACCAGAAATGCTGATCTGATGCCATGGTGGAGTCCCTTTTAGCCCGGCGCTACCATAACTCTATTAGAGTTATAGAGACTGGGAACTCTCAGGGAGTCTGGTTTTCCCACAGATATCACCAGGCCTGCCAGAAGGCCCAGCTGACCTGTGTTCTACTCCGACCCAAGCTGGCAGCTGTTGGTTCTACCAAGATAGCAACTGTTAACACAGAGAAAGCCAGGCTCATGGCTCCAAGTTCGTTTGTGCTTCTGATTTGTCTGGTGCATGCTTACTAGGGTCACAAAAGCCTCACACCTGAAGCACCTTCTGGCCCTTTGGAAGAGGGATCATCTCCATTCTGGGAGGTAGGAATCACTTCATCATGACACAGTGGGGCTTCTTTCCAGGAGTGTGAGTGTCAGGGGTGGTGCGGCGGGACTGTTAGGACCTACTAGTGTCACCCTGGCTAGGTCAGTTTTGCTTGGCTAATGGCGGCCAGTTTAGTTCCCTCCCCCTCCCTGTTTTTCTTAAGCATGACAAAGTAGCTTCTCTTATTTGTACAACGATGTCATTCTGTAGAAGTTAAAATTGAAAACAAAATTTCATGGAGTTCCAGGATGAAAGATTAGAAGCTAGAGGGAAAAGGGGGCTGACTCGGGAGGTGGAATAGGGATATACTCACACTTCCCAGTCAGAGGAGGTGGGAGACTAGGGTGTAAAGCAGCATGGGCATGTACTCACTGTGGTATGATGACTCCTGGGAGCAGAAGGCTGGAGACTGAAGCCACAGGAGGCGATCAACCTGACATAGTTTGAAGTTCACACGCAACGGGTTTATTATTATTTGAAAATGCACTGATAGCTTAGTGTTGAAAAAACAACGTCCAAATGTTAATTTGTGCTGTAGTAAACACGGATAGATAGAAATCTCCCGGGGTCCTCAATAATTGTTAACAGGATAAAGGAGCCAGAGAACAAAGCTTACGTTCATGAATGTGATTAATCTTGTGCTGAGTGACTTCATGGGGTCATTTCAAACTCACTTGAAGATATGTTTATAGGACAGAGAATGATGGAGACAGAGTTTAAAGGTCACTCTTTATGATTTTATTAGCATATATTGATTGTAAATGATGGGTTTCATGATGACATTTTCATGTGTGTGTGTAACGGATCATTCTTATCCTCTCTTGTCCCCTTCCACATATGCTGATCCCCTTCCTCTTTCCAGCCAGTCTCCTTCTGCCTTTGTGTCTTTTTTTTTTTTTTTTTGACACCCAAGTTGTTTCATTAGGCTTGCTTCCAGGAGCATGGGTGAGGGGTCAAATACCACTTGTGGTGGTTTGAATGTAATGGCCCCCCATAATCTCACAGGGAGTGGCACTAGCAGGAGGAGGTGTGGCCTCGTCAGAGGAAGTGTGTCATTGTGGGGGCGGGCTTTGAAGTTTCCTGTGCCAGGATACTGCCCAGTGTGTGTCAGTCGACTTCATGTTACCCGCAAGATGTAGCACTCTCAGCCCCAGCACCCTGTCTGCCTGCACGCTGCCAGGCCCCCTGTCATGATGATCATGGATTGAACCTTTGAAGCTGTAAGCGAGCCACCCCAATTGAATGTTTCCTTTATAAGAGTTGCTGTGAGCCGGGCCCCACTGCCCGCCTTTAATCCTAGCACTCGGGAGGCAGAGGTAGGTGGATCTCTGTGAGTTCGAGGCCAGCCTGGTCTACAGAGTTTGTTTCAGGACAGCCAGGGCTGCACAGAGAAACCCTGCCTCGAAACACCAAGAAAAAAAAAAGGTTGCTATGTTCATGATATCTCTTCACAGCGATGAAAACCCTAACTAAGACTCCATTCTTGGTAGTCTCTTCTCTTTTTGTTAAATGGGTGATATTGCCAAGCTCCTGGGCTTCTTACCAATATTAGACATGTGGGAAATGCACAGCATGACTTCACTCAACTCTTGATATTTTTGGTTCTTTATCTTCTTGTTGGTGGGTAGATATCTTGGAAGTGCCAATTCAGTGGAGCCCTCTCTCGTAGCTTTGATAGCTCCTACCCATGTGCTGTATGAATTCTTAAAATCAGCATACAAAGTAGGGGGTTCATGACAGTGCTGATGCTCCCCCCCACTAGTCTCCCTCCTTCCCATAGTAACCCCCATCTACTACCCTCTTTCCCCTGAAGACCTCTTCCCCCGCCTCATGGTCTTCTTTCTAGTTTCATGACTACTGCCCACCCACCCACATCCACATTTATACATAAAAATTAAATGTGGGATCTGTATAAGAGAGAAAACACTCAGTATTTGTGTTTCCGAGTCTGGGTTATTTTGCTTACAATCATGATTTCCTGTTCCACCCATTTTCCTGAAAATGTCCTGATTTCCTTTCCTTTGAGGCTGAGTAGAATTCCATTGTATCTATGGACCATATTTTCTTCTTCTCTTTTGTGTGTATGAGTGGGGGTGTGTTTGTGTTCAGGTATGTAGTGCATGTGTGTGCACGTAGAAACTAGGGATCAATGTCAGGTGTTGTTCTCAGGAGCCAGGCCCAGAACCAGGACTCCAAGGTGGCTCACCCCTGGTTCTGGGTCTGGGTGGTAGTTGGGTTGGTTTTTGTGGATTCTCTTTTCCCTTCTTCTCCCATGTCCACCTTCCCCTCATCCCTTCCTGCTTTCATGACACCTGGGACCTTTTCCCTACCCCACTTTTTCTAACACCCCTTGTTCCTTTTGGTCTTCTATCTGTTTTCGGAGCCTGTGTTCACCCCATATCCCTTTATTTACATACATACATATGTACATATGTACAAGCAAGTTAGGGTCCGCATATGAGAGAAAAATGTGGTGTTTCTATTTCTGAGTCTGACTCATCTCAGTTTATAATATTTCCCAGATCCATCCATTTGGGGTATTTTTCTTAATGCTCCTTAAGTCTGTAACATAACACGTGAGTAACAACTATTGTTGTTTTGAAATGAACACATGATGAAGCCTGCTGTGGAATATTTCTAACAGTTAGACTGACAGTTCTTAGTGACACTGGCTATCCTAAAGCCATCCTGGAACCTCAGTGACATTAAGTGCTGTGCTCCTAGGCAGAGATTACAGAAGTCTTTAGTGCCTTCAGAATCCGTGCTCACAACCTCCTCGTTTTTCCTCCACTTGACAAACAACCCTTAAACCCCATCACTACCTCTCCTCCTGTCTATTCTTTTTAGACCTTCCTAAAACCCCTCTGAGCACATCCTGGCTTTGCTATCTGGGATTTGGGGACAGTCTGTGCACTGTTAGGACTGGAAACCCAGTTAACACCATTTGTGTTTGCCTTAGCTACCAGGGAAAGGAGCCCGGAGAAATAACCCATGTGTGTTTTGTCTTGTTCAAAAGCCATGATTAGGAATAATAGAAATCTGAGTTGTTGGTGAGTTGGCCAGAGAGCGGAGTATGATGCTCCACTGAATAAACAGACCTGTCTCTTTGTTGTTGGGATTTCTTCACACAGATGCCTTTTAAAAGCTTTGTATTTAGAAAATTTAAATCCCCTGCCCCTCCCTCGTGTGTGTGTGTGTGTGTGTGTGTGTGTGTGTGTGTGTGTGTGTGTGTGGCTTTCCCGTCTACCTTGTTGAGACAGTCTCGCATTTGCCACTGTGTCCACAAGGCTAGCTGGCCTTGGCGCTTCCAGGGATTTCCCCGTCTCCCTTCCATCTCTATTGCGACAATGGGGTTAGAGACATGTGCTTCCATGACCATCTTTGTGTGGGTTCTGGGGCTCTGAACTCGGGTCCTCACCCTTTAATGGCAAGCACTTTCTCCACCCAGCCACCTCTCAAGCTTTAAAAGGCTTTGTATTTTAATGATATCTAATGGACAACTTATGGACGTGAACTGGTAGAGTAATGTTTAAAGGGAACTCCAGATGCGGCTGGAGGGTGTGTCCTTAACATGTGGGTATGCGGGGGCTGGGGACATAATAGCTCAGTTGATGGAGCACTTGCCTAGCGTGGGTGACACCGTGGCTTTGATCCGCAGTACTGATTACTCTGCTGTGTCAGGGAAGGACTGTTCATCCCAGCACTCAGGAGGCGGAGGCAGAAGGACCAGAAGTTGAAGATCATTTTCAATTATGTCATGAGCTTGGGCTACATGAAATGAAAGCAAAGGCATGTGCTATCCTTAGAGAAACCATCCCCATATGCAGTCGTGGAATATGTGAGCCAGAGACCTATATAAGAGCCTGTGTGGTGATATTTTATTTGTGCTGAAATGTGGTGATATTTTATTTGTATGTTAATAAATAAAGTTTGCTGGGGCTGCGAGATGGCTCAGAGGTTAAGAGCACTGGATGCTCTTCCAGAGGTCCTGAGTTCAATTCCCAGCAACCACCTGGTGGTTCACAACTACCTATGAGATCTGGTGCCCTCTTCTGGCCTGCAGGCAACATGCAGGCAGAACACTGTATACATAATAAATAAATCTTTAAATAAAATAAAATAAAATAAAGTTTACCTGGAGATCAGAGGTTATAGCCAGCCGTAAACAAAAGTCAGGTAGTGGTAGCACACACCCTTAATCTGGTCACATGGCAGACAGAGTCTCTGTGTGTTCAAGGACACAACCAAGCGTGGTGACACATGCCTTTATTCCCAGTACCAACCATAAAGACCTGGAGGTCTGTATAGACAGGCAGTGACAAGGAAGTGATGTAACAGGGCTTAGAGCCAATGAGAAGGCAGAACAGCAAGACAATAAAGGTGCAGGTTAGACAAGAAGAAGCTGGTTCTGTCCTCTTAGGAAGCGACGGCGATATGGTGAGCTAAGGTTAGTTGGCGGCTATTGCTCTGATCTCTACAGCTTGCACCCCTGTATTTGGTTCTCTGTTTCTTATTTAATAAGATGAATTTAGAAATTTAGAAATTCGTCTACAGCCTGTGAGAGAGGAACCTAGGAATGGACTTGGGAGCAACTTTTATCAGGGTTATGTCTTTGTATTATGTTATTCTAAGTTCTGGGTAAGTTTTATTGGCCTAAATACCAGTTGAGCTCATTATATATAGCACTGGGGTTAGGGGGTCTCTTCCCTTTGTTTTCTTTCTCTTAGTTCCTGAAATTTGCATATTTCACTAGCATTGACCCCAAAGGATGCAGACGGTGATGTGGAAGCCACCTGTAGCAAGATGACAATCTGATGGTGACTTTCAGTGTGACTTTATTCATTTATAAAATAGATATGATAATAATCCTCATCTCATAGTACTGTTCCCAGGAGGAATTAGTGTAAAGCATTCAACATAGAACCTGGTACTGAGCAGGACCTACAAACATGAACTGCAAACAATTTGATGTGATTTTTTTTTCCTATGGAGTACAGGAAAGTGTTGAGTTCTTGGTTGAATAGAAGCTTGGGTTTCATTTCCATCAGTCTCTTCTGAATTTGACAGCCTCATGAAGCAACTCTAGGTAATAACATTTCTGAACCTTCAAACAAATCCGTAGATAGTTCTGTCTTAGAGAACTCAGCAGTGAACTTGTGTCATCAAAACCCGCCATCAACTGATTGTGCTCTGTAGGTCTTATCATGTCAGATGGCTGCCTCAAACAGGAAGCAGTGGCCTGTGTGATGAAGACATTTATAATAAGATAGCTGGCAACTGGATTATTTCATGCTTCAGTGGCTTGGGGACAACTGTCTTTATCACACTGGCTTTCATTTACAAGCTTGTCTCTTCCTGCATGCAAGATGGCTGCCATAGCTCCAGGTCTCATACTCTCAGATTGCTGAGTCAAGAAAGAAGAGTTTCTTTTATGTAGGTCACTATATTACCAAGGAAATTAATTTTCTAGAAGCATTCTTGGTAGTTTCCTGTCTTCACTTAAGTTCCCTATAATGAAGATCAAGAATAAATGTTTCAAATCTTAAAGGATGGAGAAAGGAATCAATGAATAATCCAAAGAACCAAGAAAGAATAATAATAATGGGGAATTTTGTATAACGATGACCCTGGTCTTCTAGTGTGGAATATAGAGCTCTCTCTGTGTGTGCTAACTTCTCTGTGTGAAGGCAGATTCATTCATTTGTATTCTTTATACATAATATCAGCATATATTGAACATCTGCTATGCTGCTTGCAGGGCATTCAAAGATAAATTGGGCATGTCTCTTGCTGCCAGGACTAGGGTCCACCAGCCCTTTCGCTTTTCTTCTCCCTGGTCTATGTCTTCAGACAGCTACCTTGTTTCCACTCTAATGCTGTTGTCAATACTGTTCTGTAACCCCAGCCCTTTGTCTGGCCTGTACGCCTTCTCATCCTAGCTGCTCACCTCTCTGCCTTCTCTGCTGCTACTGGCCTGAGTCACTGATTGCTGTGGAAAGGGATCAGGCAGGTGGAAGTGGTGTCCTGCAAAAGTGGGTTCAGGCTTACCTACTCCAGTCTGGCTCTAGCAACTCACTCAGCTCCAACCCTCTGCCTCCATTCCGCTCAGTGATGCTCACTCATTCTCTATGCCCCTCCCTCATCCCAGCAGGTCTGTTCTCTCTCGAGCTTGCTTTCCATTCTTGAAAGAAAACATTAACCACAAGACTCATGCTCTTAAACTTCTTGTTGGCTCTTCATTGGTAAAGTCAACGTCTCTTTATTGGACTCTTTGGTACCATGCCATTGACCTTCGGTAGGAAGTAGCTGCGGCACAGCCTAAGGGCTTACTCCCCTCTCATGACAGATAACCTGGAAAGCACCTTCTCTCAGGGCTCAGAAGCAGGAGTAGCTGTAATTCTCTTGAGTGACTCAGTTCCTATTATATGACATTTATTTGCACCTATTATCTATACCTCAACCTATTTTAACATCTTATTATGGATATTTAAGTCTTGAGAACTTTGCTTTAGGTTGGCCATTCTTGTTATTTTTTTTTTTTTTTTTTGAGCTGAGGACTGAACCCAGGGCCTTGTGCTTGCTAAGCAAGCACTCTACCACTGAGCTAAATCCCCAACCCCTAGCTTGGCCATTCTTAACCTGTGGGTCTTGATCCCTTTGGGGGTCGAACGACTCTTTCACAGGAGTCGCCTAAGACCATCAGAAAACACAGATATTTATATTATGATTCCTAACAATAGCAACATTACAGTTATGAAGTAGCAACAAAACAATTTTATGGCTGGGGGTCACCACAACACGAGGAACTGTATTCGAGGCATGAGGAAGGTTGAGAACCGCTGCTCTAGATGAAGGAAGCTTAGCCAGAAAAGCAGATGTCAACTGTGTGCCGCAATGCATGCCAGAAAGGAACCTGACCACCCCGCTCAGAAATCCACAGGGACAGTTTTGCAGCAAAAGGAGCTACCTGCTCCAGCTTGGTCTCTCCACCTAGAGCCAGCCCAGCTTTGCCATTGGCTGGTTGTGTGTTCATTCAATTCCATGGCTGGCAACACAATATCAGGCATCTATAAGTCTTATACTGTTTGTAGATGTAACCAACCGTCTTATTAAATAAGAAACACAGAGCCAAGGTAAAGATAAAAGCCCAAGAGGTCAGAGCTAAGGAGCCTTACCACCTGCCGCCAGCCAGCTTCTTCCGCCAAGAGAGCTCTCCGAAAAGGAACTACTTCCTGTGCGTTCATCCTATAAAGAGTTCTTGTTCTTCCTTCTCATTGGTCGTAAACCCAACTACGTGACTGCCTCGTCACGGCCTGTCTGTACAAACCTCCAGGTCTTCTATGGTTGGTATTGAGATTAAGGGTGTGTGTCTCCAATGCTGGCTGTATCCTTGAACACACAGAGATCTACCTAGTTCTGCTTTCCAAGTGCTGGGATTAAAGGCGTGTACCCCTGGCTTTCCCTGTGGTTTGCTAATAGCTCTGACCCCTAGGCAACTTTATTTATGAACATACAAATAAAATCACATTTCAGTACAAATAGAATACCACTATAACTGTTGCATTTCATTTAGTGCCTGTCTTCCATGAAATCTCTGATGAACGCAGGAGCAATTGTCTTTGGAGGTGTTTCTCCAAGCCCACTGGCAAAGTCGGATCTATGTGCAGTCTGCTTGAATTCTTCTTTCCACCATCTCCTCCCTTCTGGTGGATCCTTAGCTTCCTTTCTCTTGGTGCTCAGGATCCCACAGGAGGAGAATGTTGAAGCATCCCCCGCCCTGTCTTAGTGTGGTATTTGATTCAGGAAGCAACTTAAGAAAGTGATTGCGTTTCTGGATCCCAAGAGGTCAGTTACTCCCCAAGAAAGACTTCCCTGGGCTGCAGGACTTCCTTGGGAGTCAAGGATTATAGTGGTGGCGGCTCACTGTCCTAGGATCAATCTCCCCTCCCTCCTGTTTCCACACACAGTCCTGAAAACCTGTGGTGAGGGGTCCTGACGCATGAGAGTCAATCATGGAATTTCATCCTGTCTTAGTTATTTTTCAATTGCTGTGGTAAGACACCATGACCAAGGCAACTTCTGAAAGAAAACATTTATTTGGGGCTTTCAGGGTTAGAGTCCATGACCATCACAGTGTGGAGCATGGCAGTAGACAGGCAGGCATGGTCCTGGAGCAGCAGCTGAGAGCTTACAACTTGATCCACAAGCAAAGACAGAGAGACTCACTGATAACGGATGAGATTTTGAAATCTCCAAGCCTGCCCCCGAGTGACACACCTCCAACAAGGCTGTGCCTCCTGATCCTTTCCAGACAGTTCCACTAACTGGGGATGAAGTATTCAAACATGTGAGCTG
Organism: Peromyscus aztecus; assembly: GCA_902168405.1. Taxonomy (NCBI): domain Eukaryota; kingdom Metazoa; phylum Chordata; class Mammalia; order Rodentia; family Cricetidae; genus Peromyscus; species Peromyscus aztecus. The sequence goes on from CABHPQ010167353.1 coordinate 34,870, forward strand.
AGGGAACCATTCTCATTCGAATCCATCACACATACTGCTTATCAGTGATTGGATCAAAGTAGTCATATGGACTAAGGAGGCCTGAGCAGATGGAAGGGTGTAGCTAGAGTTTCCTGCCTGGCCCACGGTCAGGATAAATCTCTTTGACCTGCCAGTCCCACAGCCGCTCACACCCAACCAAGTAAACACAGAGACTTATATTGCTTACAAACTGTATGGCTGTGGCAGGCTTCTTGCTAACTGTCCTTATATCTTATATCAATCCATTTCTATAAATCTATACCTTGCCACGTGGCTCGTGGCTTACCGGCATCTTTACATGCTGCTTGTCCTGGTGGCGGCTGGCAGTCAGTCAGTGACTCCTTCTGCCTTCCTGTTCTTTTTATTCTCTCTGTTAGTCCCGCCCATACCTCCTGCCTAGCCACAGGCCAATCAGTAATTTATTAGCAACACATTTGCCATACAGAACATTCCCACAGCAGAAGGGAATGATTTATTCTGTGATAACACAGACCGTGACTCATTCTGCCCCTGCTTCTCTCTCTAAGATACTTTTTTCCCCCTGAGAAAGGGTTTCTCTGTGTAGCCCTTGCTATCCTAGTTCTCTAAGATACTTTTAAAGATGTATTTTATTTTATTTTTATGTGTATTTATTTTATTTGTGTCTTCATTTTTATTTATGTGTATTAGCATCTTGACTGTGTGTATCTACATGCTCTGCATGCCTGGTGCCTGTGGAGGCTAAAAGAGGGTGCCAGATCCCCTGGAACTGGAGTTACAGACTTTTGTTAACCACCATGTGGATGTTGGGAATCAAATCCCAGGTTCTCTGCAAGGGCAGCAAGTGCTCTTAGCCATTGAGCCACCTCTCTAGCCCAGAGTGTCATTCCCTTAACAGATGTGAAATGGAAAGCCGTGATGTCAGTCACTGTTAACAGCCATCTTGAGACCATGATGGCAGCTTCTGTTTGAGAAAATTGGTAAGCTAAAGAGGACAGAGCAGGCAGATTCTCAGAGAAAGAGACAAAGCCATGCCTTTTCCTGGAGCTTTTTCTACCACTGGGGCTTTGACAGGCTAAGTTTTTTCCCCACTCTGGTATTATATAGTGTGATAACTTTCACACACTGGGGGTTTAACATAATCCTATTTTGTTGTTAGTACAATTGACTAACCTTAAAAAAAAAAAGGTTATCAATTTCCAGGGCTGGGGCAGTAGTTGGTAAGCCACAAGTATGAAGACCTGAGTTCCATCCCCAGAACCTGTGTAAATGATGGTCACAGCACTGTGTGCCTGTAATCCCAGTGCCAGGGAGGCTGAGACAGGAGGATCCTGGGGACTGGCTGGCCAGGCAGCATAGCCTAAGCAGTGAGCTCCAGTGGGACACTGTGTTTTAGAAAATAAGCTGGAACACAATTGAGAAAGACACTTAACATTGACCTCTGTCTTCCTAACATCCCAGAGAAGGGGGGGCACACACACATGCACACATGCACACAGACACAGACACACACAGATGCAAACATACAGACAGAGATACACACACACACACACACACACACACACACACACACAGACATACAAATAGACACACATTTACATAGATACAGACACACATACAGACACACACATAGACACACACAAACAAACACACACATACACCCCAATTCCACTTTTCATAAAATGTCTCGCCCTTGTCCACTGGCTGGTACACTTGTCAAGAAGATGGAATGGCCAGACAGTAGTGGCACACACCTTTAATCCAGCACTAGGGTGGCAGAGGCAGGTGGATCTCTGTGAGTTCGAAGCCAGCCTGGTCTACAGAGCAAGTTCCAGGACAGTCAGGGAAGTTACCCAGAAAAATCCTGTCTCAAAAAACAAAATAAAACAAACAAACAAACAAAAAGATGGAGTTAAACCATTTTCATGTATTTTTTGCATTCTGCTTGCTTCCAACCTATGTCAAATGCTTTTTCTTTTTCATATATAGTTTCTATAATTTTAATTGATAAATACTATTTCATTGTGTGCATGGACAGTAATTTAATAGTTTCCTATTCTCATGTGGGTAAGATGTTTCCTGTTGTTATTTTTATAAAACAGTGTATAATAAATCTTTTTGTTCAGGTTCTCATGTTAGATTCCTCCTCTCCTACCCTTCAGGACAGATTGGCAGGTGGGCAGGTAGAGAGTTTTTGTGGCTGTTGGGACCTAGGGGAAAATTGTTTTCTGAAAGAGCTGTGCTAATTTTCAAGGCCTGTAGCATTTGGGCACATTATTGGTATGACAGCATCGGTGGTAATGGTGTTGCTTAGTTTTCTGTTGTGAGGTAGAAAATAGCTCGTGAGCATCTGGTCTCTAGCTTCTGGGTGAGAGAATTCCCTTAACGTGCTGACTGTCCCACTGGGGCTCCAGGGTTGACTTAGTCATGGCCCCTTCTCAGGTGTCTCGAGTTGTGTTCTGGAAGCTGAAACACAGAACTCAGGCTTGTGTTTGTCCTTTGCTGGCGCCTGAGTTCCCGGAACTGGTTAATCACAGACCGCCAGTGGAATTTGTGTTTACTTAAGGACCCCAGCAAAACACCGTGTCGGGGACCAGATTACAGACACCTGGGGCAAGAGCCTACCTTGCCACTGTCTTTTCCAAGATAAAATGTCACCCGCCTTTCCTTCCTCTCCAGCTCTTTCGTTTCGTGACTGGGAACACAAGTCCCATCTTCCAAGGAGCTGTTTAAGGGAGGGAGAGAACCCCTGGCTTTGACACTGAGCTTTGGCTTCTTGCCTGGTCCCTCTCCACAAGGACAAAACCTCACTCACTGTCTTTGCAAGCAGATCTCTTGTTCTCGTGAAATCGAAGTTCTTTGGAGCCGTGACACATCTCCAGGGCCAGTGACGCTCTCTGGAGGCGCTCTCATCTGAGATGCTCACACTGGTGGCGCCTCCGGGAGGGGGCAGATCTCACCTGTACCGTCCTGGCCCGTGGAGGGGGAGTGAGAGCGCAGAGACCTGTCGAGGCTGTGCGGTACTCAAGTTTGGTTTTAGAGCGAACTAGGGTGAGATATGAGACGTGTCTCTTTTCCTGGTGAGTAGAGTCCGGAAACTAGATTTTTATTTATTTATTTTTCTTTTTGATGGTTACATAGTAGCTTTTACATGTCAGTGCAGTAGAGTGTGATGACATGATGACGTGATGACACTTCCCTGTGCTTGTACAGTATGTGACAGTTAGGTCATGGAAACTGACATTTCTCTCTTCTCATTTATCATTTGTTTGTGTTGGGAATGTTCTTTAAAAAAAAAATCTCCTTATTAGCTGCTTTGAAATATACATTTACTTGTGTTCTGCCAAAGTCATCCTCCCATGCCATAGAACACTAGGAATGATTTCTCCTATCAAAAATGCACCTCTATACCCATTAACTCTCCTCTCTCTTTTCCCCACCTCTCTCAAGTTCAGGCAAACACTGTGCTGCTGGAACCAGGTTTCTGCTCTGATGTGAGTAAATAGAGAAGGCAGAGAGAAGAGATGTGGTTTTTAGGTAACAGTGCTTAAGTTAGGTACTGGAGAGAGAGCTCAGCAATTAAGAACACTTGCTGCTCCTGCAGAGGACCCAGGTTCCATTCTCAGAACTCATATGGCAGCTCACAACTACAAACACTTTAATATGGTTTACTGAACATGTAAATAGTCTTAGTTGTGTTTTTGAACCACAAAGCTAAGCCATTTGTTCTATAACTTCAAGTTTATTGTATCTAATGTGGAGAGAAAGACAGACAGACTTTAAAATGGAGATTGTTAGGTGAAGGAGCTGTGGGAGTCTTGAGGAAAAAAGCTCTTGGACCAACATCAACTGAGCACTAAGCTATGGACTCTTGATTTAATTTCTTGCCCCCCCTTTTTTTAAAAAACCACTTGTCTTTCCAGAAGGTCTTGTCCACCCTCAGAGGTTTACATCAGCTTGTGTGTAGACAGCACAGTTGTTTTCTCTCTTATTCTGAGCTCTCTGGAGGCTACTTGTGTGTCTACATGTGAGCAGACATCTCTACCCAAAGACTGGTATTGTTCATCACCTGCACACAGTGCTTTTGGTGGGCAGAAGAGGGCATTGGATCCCTTGGAACTGGAGCTATGTCTGTGCTGGGAATTGAACCCTGGTCCTCTGGAAGAACAGTCAGTATTCTTAACCATTGAACCACCTCTCTGGTTCCTAAGTTTGCATTGTTTATAAGTCAAGGTATACTAAACTCACCTGCCCTCAATTCTATCCTCTCAGCTCTTCTGACCACTGCTATAGCCATCAACCTAGTTAACAAAGCCAGACTGAACCTCTGAAATGCTTTCTCTTTTAGGGTAGATCATATTGAGTTAACCTCTCAACTGGAGTTCAATTATTCTCTTCCATAAGAGAATAAGTTATAGCAAAGTATGATGCTGTGGGATGGTCCTTCTGTACACTGTGAATGTGTGGTACTCTCACTGCTTGATAATAAAGCTGTTTTGGCTCATGGCAAGGTAGGATAAAGCTGGGCAGAAGAATCAAACTAGGAACTCAGAGGAAGAGGGGCAGAGTCGGGGAAGATGCCACGAGCCACCTAAGAAGCAGGATGCTGGAGGACTGGTAAGCCATGGACCACATGGCAATAAATAGATGAATAGGAATGGGTTAATTTAAGTGTAAGAGATAGTTAATAATAAGCCTGAGCCATTGGCCAAACATTTATAATTAATATAAGCCTCTGTTTGGTAATTTGGGAAGCAGCTGCCAGGTATTTGGGAGTTGCTGGCAGGACAGAAACTTCCATTTAAAGCATGATATCCTCTCTATTTCACTCATCTCCAAGTTCTGTGACTCTGGGCCAAATATTTTCAACTCTTTTAAATAATTTTTCTTGTAATTTTCTCCTCCATTTCCAAGTGATACACTTTTACTGCTTCTTTTTGATTTATACATTTTAAATGTTGCTTATAGACTTTGTGTTATGGGAAACAAGAGAGCATTATAAACCAGGGCATGGAGGTTTGGCAGGCCACCGTCCATCCCATTTCCTTGTCACTCTCCATCAAATGCAATTCCCCCGGCTCCAGTTTGGTAGAGGACTGAGAAGAAACACACGAAGTATGCACTTTTTTAAGAGCTTGCATGTCTGAATATTTCTGTATTATATACTCATGGTCAGTTGAGGCTTTGGCTGGGTGTAAAACTCTGAGATAAAAGCCATCTTCATTAGAATTGTGAAAGGATCGGCCCATATTACTTTGAGGAGGAGTGGTAGGAAGGATAAGTACCCTTTACATTTATCCCATCTTCTTGGCTATATAGA